>CM019827.1:26016589-26196589 GCA_009763385.1 Coix lacryma-jobi var. lacryma-jobi | reverse complement strand
TAGTATAATTAATAAGTAATGTAATACTAGCAACTTGGCTTATATTTTCCTGGTTTTGAATTTTCATTTCTTGTATCTCCACCAAACAAAGAATCTAGATACCACTCTCTTCTTCTTTTTTAAAGACGGATGAGGGTGGTGTTGTTGTTACTATTAAGATTTTTTGTGATAAATTCAACCACACATAATTGCTTAAGCTCGTGAGTATCATCTATATTTAAATAGTAGATAGTAACCTCTATTTAAAAGTAATTATAAAATATATTAAAAATTAGGAAATGAATGTTATTGATGGATTAAAGAAACTAACGCAACAATGAGTACCATCCTATCAGTGTTGGCTAGAGACTTAACTCACTAGAGACCCTAATAAGCCGACAGTGATAGGCAAGTCCATCTCGACATATACGTTCTGCTGGCAGTGGCGAGTGTATCCTACGATGTAAGGAGGACTTGCTTCTTACTCTGCTTCTCCTCCTTTCTTAGTCCTCCCTTTCTTCCTCCTCCTTAGTCCTTCCACACAAAAAATGGAGGAATGCCTTAATCAGGTGGCTATATTATCCGCTCTTGACTTTGTTGGGTCTGATTTCGATAGAGAAATTGAGTTTAGACCTGGCTATATGGTCACATAAGTTTTAGTATGACACTTTTGAGTGTCAACATAGCGCTATAGTTACTGAAGTCCACTCCTCCTTTAGAGCAAATTTAAACAGGCTTTAGATTAAAAACATTTATTATGCATCGCCGCAGGACTTGCATTGGCACGTCCATGACAGCCAACTTCCATTGTCATGATATATATGACGTTTCTTTTTAGTGCAAAATTGTGTGGCGGTCTTTCTCCACAGGTCGTGATTTTTCTAAGTAATATATAAATGCGTCAATTTGAATATAGCCACGCAACTGGAGTTTTCCTATCATGTAGAGACCATCAGCATCTTTGGTGTTCTTATTCTCCGTGGAGCTTTGTCACCAGAGTGAACGTTTTGTGCTTTGTAGTTTAGTGATTGGGTCAAACTCTTGTGGTTAATTGTGTACTCCCTCCATCCCAAATTATAAGACATTCCAAGAATCTTGGAGAGTCAAAGTTTTTCAACTTTGACCAAATTTATATAATAAGATAATAATATTTATGATATCAACTAAGTGCAATTAGATTCTTCATTAGTTATATTTCCATAATATGTATATTTGATGGTATAAATCTTTATATTTTTCTCTATAATTTTGGTCAAAGTTGAAAAACTTTGACTCTCCAAGATTCTTGGAACGTCTTATAATTTGGAATGGAGGGAGTATTATACTACATATGCATCTCGATCAGTCCTGGCCCACTGTCAATTTTTGGCACGTATGCATTTCTTGTCTTCATCGACCACAGTACGTATACCACTTGCAACGACGAACTTGATGCCAGCTGGATGTACACTTGGCGCCCACGGTATATATACACATATCGATCGATCGATCCCTAATAAACTGCTCTGTCAGGTCGTCAAATTGCATTGGTATCATATTCTGTAACTAATTAATCATGCATATAGGACGACACTATTCTTTTTATGTATGTTTCGCGATCGATTGACAACAACGTGCAATCGACGTTTGACACGCGCATCTCCATTGTATCGATCGATCCATGATGGAGGATCAATTTCTTCCCGCAACTAGGAGATCGAACTATATGCATTAGTAATGCAAGATCTACACTTTGTTTCGAATTCCTTCTGGTCTGTGAAGACTCAGTACCTCTCCTCTGAGCCGGTCGTCAGAATTCGAGAGTTTCAAGAAACTCGCTATTTATGACATTTATACCATATTTGATTGATTGGAAGGAGAGAAAAAAAAAATTCTCTCGTATGTTCCACATCCAAAAGCCAGATATATGATCAGCAAGATCTCTTCTTAACCGAAATACCTAGCCTGCTATGTAGCCATCGGCGGATCGATTTTTTTTGTTCGAATTCCTTCATTTGGTGACACACCGCCCGTCGGTTCCGCCCTTTTCGCCAGCACCTAGCCAGCCGGGGGCAGCCGGTAGCGAGTTCCATCCTTTGTCGAAAACCAGTCAAAAAGCACACGCACGGAATCAAAAAAAAAGAGAGGCACACGCACATCAGTCCACCCTCTCCTGCTGGTAGGTATAGCTAGATACGTACTCCCTCCGTCCCTTTTTAAGTGTCGTTCGAAAAACGTGTCTGTGAGGGAAACACGGATTTTTAGAGACAGTTATTTAGGGATGGAGGGAGTATATTATATAGATGCATGGACGTATTGGCAGGCCACTTCGTGCCGCTGCCGCATATAGGCACGGAATATCCCGGCATGCATGCGCAAGCCGATCGATCGATCGAGCTAGATAGTATTAGAATAGGAAACAGTCTAGAGCTGAATTGATCAGCCGCTTAGAAGCTGAAATGATCAGCCAATACTATACAAATGGGGCAGCGATTTGGCAGCCGTCAATCATGCCACAAATAATATGAAGATCGATCGAGACACAAGCGGCCGATTGTGCGAGTTTGCGGTAATCGCGCATTTGCAATTGGGATCGTATGCGGTAAGCTGCGCCAGGGGGGCGATGTGCGTCTTCTAGTAGGTTGTTGTAATTAGCGGCAGGCACTACTGTGTGCGGCGTCAGTGTCACAAAGTGTGTGCGCTCTCCTTCGATTCCAACACCCGGCCTTGTCGCTTCGCGCACTGCCGCCCCAGGCCCCCAGCCCAGAGAGGTCCCAGCGTCGTCCAGCAGCGAGCGGACGGCGGCGCGCGACAAGATAAAGTTACCCAGATGGGAAGAAACAAATCGGTGGACGGGCCCCATAGGCTCCCGCGGCCCCGTGGCCGCCATCGGTTTTGCCGTAGAGTGGCGTCCAGTGGGATGGGCCATATTTGGAGGTTCCAGGTTAATTCGCTGCCGCGCGCGCATGTGTGTCGTCAAGGTAGTAGTAGTAGTCTAGTAGTACAGCATGATAAAAAAAACGCTAAAAAAACCACGGCAGGTGAATACGTACTGAATAGCTAAGGGTGCGTTTGGGAACCCTCCAAACGTATTTTTTTTAAAGTGCAGAGTGATTCTTCATTGATTTTGTGAAGCGATTCTCTGAAATGAATTAAGAGGCTGAGAGCTGAAAAAAGTAGTTTCCACTGATTCTATGAAGTGATTCTTCATCCTGATTTTGAGAGTTTATGTTAAAGAATAAAAAGAATCATTTTTAGCCACAAAATCACTTCACCAAAGAATCAGAGAACACAACTGGAGAATCAGGGAGTACAGCTCTGTCAAACGGGCTCTAAAGAAACTTTGACGTTGTGGGTGCTAGCATCTCCCACAGCCCCTCTTTCCTCATCCCCAATGCAAAGAATTTGTCACATTGGAGATTTATTAGCTTGAATAGTTCCACAAAGTCGATTTCAATGAGAAATTTTTTTCTCAGTCTCTCAAATCATAGCCTTCGATCAACCTCTCAAATAAAGGGAAGAACTCTCCTCCCTTAATCCATTGTTTTTTTTATTGAGGATGACATTGTTCTCGTTCTGCACGAAAAGGAACCATCAAAACTCCAAAACACTTTTTTTATCTCTCTCAAGGACTAGTTTTTAGGGTTAGATTTTTCTCATGCACATGTGAAAATCAAAGCCCAACTAGTTCCCCCGAGCACCCCCAACGGGCGGCTCAGGGGCGACCATGCCGTCGTCAACCACTCCCCCTCTCCACCTCCTCTTCGGCGGTCGTCGTCGTCCTCTAGCATGCAGCGGCCACGGCGGACCCAAAAATAGGCTACTGTACGCTCCATCCCCTCCCTCTCCCTCACTCCTCCATCTCCCCTTCCTCCCTTCACCCACTTCAGCTCCGGTGAATGGCGGTCGGACGACTGAATTCAGGCCTCCAGGGGTAAAGTCTATAGTCCCCCTAGCTGCGCTCGGTCAACCGACGTCCTCCTCGTGGCAACCGACAATGACTTCGTCGGGGCAGACGGCGGCGACCATGGGCCGCACCCCCGCTGTCGGTGGCTGGCTGGCCAAATCCAGCCCCTAGTAGCAGGATCTAGTGTCTCCCTACCTTGGTCGACGGTGGTCGGCCGGATCCGCCCGACCGCTACTCGGCGGTAGGCCTGGATATCGAGCTAGCTCGGCTCGTTACAGCTCGACTCGTTATAGCTCGGCTCGTTAGCAAGCTGGCTCGACTCGGCTCGTTATACTAACGAGCTAGAAGAGCAGCTCGGCTCGACTCGTTATACAACTCGAGCTGGCTCGTTTGGCTCGCGAGCCAAATTATAAAAACACAATTTCTCAAAGTACACGTAAATTTAACAAAGAATAATACTTATATATAAAAACATAATTTTCCTTGTATGATTATATCTTCTTAAGAATAAATATGATTTCCACTATATTGTTGGACGTCTGGACATTCTATGATAGCTAATTTAAGTTTGTTGGCTTGTGAATTAATTGGCTCATACGAGCTAACGAGCAGCTCGCGAGCCAGCTCGAGCTGGCTCGTTATAAATCGAGCTGGCTCGTTATAAAACAAGCTGGCTCATTACGAAACGAGTCGAGCTCGAGCCGAGCCATTAACGAGCGAGTCGAGCGAGCTAGCGAGTTTCGAGTTTTTCGTCCAGGCTTACTCGGCGGTGGTTGGTTGTGCCTACTCGTTGGATGGCGGCCCACGCCGATAGGGCCCATGACGGCCTGTCCAAAGGCCGTGTGACGGGGCCGGCGACGGCCTGACCGAGCCGCACATGTCGGTCGCGTTGGCGACTAGGGTGACTGTTGTTTGCCTTCGCCCGACGGCGGCCTGGCTTTTGCAGGTGGTGGCTTGGCTAGGCCATGGCTGGTAGGGCCATGGCTAGCCTACACTCGCAGTGGGCTAGCGGTTGGTGTTTGCGGCCGACTGGCTGGGGGCCTATGCTTTGCTAATGCTTGGGGATTCATTCTATCTCTAGCCGATCCGCGACAAATAGATTTTGGGTGAAAACCCTGCTCAACGTCTTGCTTCAGGCCAACAGCGGTGGCACCGATTATGACATCTACCTTCTTGAAGGGTTCGTTTAAGTTTGTTTTCGTCGTGACGGTCGATGGAATTGGTTCGGGGGCGAAAGTCCCTCTTGTGTTCTTCGTTCAACGTTGTTGGCGTCTGTGGATGTCATCCCCTTCTTGCAGGCCTCGTTGGAGCATTTCTACCGCTCACTGGAGTTGCTCTTGCCTGTGTTGTTCCTACATGTACTTCAGCTACTCCTTCGCTTTGGTTTGTCTAACAGGAATGTTGGTGTTGTCGATGTCGTCCTCTTCTTCGTAGCAGATGCTTGGTTGCTTGCGCTCTTCTCGGCGGACACTTTGTCATTGTTTCTTTGACGGTTGTGCGGTCAGCTTCTTGGCCGCCGACGTCATTCCAGGTTCCGCCTCATGCAGTTGTTGTTGATCGAGTGTGTGATGCCCCATCGTGGATGCTTTGTCGTGTGGGCTCTGTTGGACGCTTTGTCGTCATGGTTATTTTTCGGTGGTTGTTTTGTCACTGTGGATTCATCTCCTTTTTTAGCAACCTTACGTTGCTATCATTGTTGTTTCCAGGTTCAGTCGTTTAGACATGTGGTGGAGGACCTCTCCCTGTCATCTTTCTTCCTGTTTTGTTATCGTTTAGGTTCGTAAACACTGTCTCCGTGGTTATGTAACCAACATTATGAGTTCTCTCGTAGCTGCATTGTGTATGTCGTTCTTTTGGCCTTCTTCCTTATTAATGAAAAGTCACGTGAAGTCATGTTCAAGAAAAAATAATTGTGCATGTACACGAAGCTGTGTTGTGTAAGTCGTTCTTTTGGCTTTCTTCCTTATTAATGAAAAGTCACTTGAAGTCATGTTCAGAAAAAAAAAATAACTGTGCATGTACACGAGACAACTGGAGATCGCGCGTGCGGAGGCTGCATGTGTGCGCAGGACCGCACTGCCACAGGCGACGAGCTGACGGCATGGCTCGCGCGGCTGCACCCTCTACCCGACGGGCGACGGAGGACGGGCTCGATCCATTATTGGCCACAATGGCCTTGTTTAGATGCCCCTATTTTGCAAAATTTTCCATCACATCAACCATCACATCAATGTTTAGACGCATGCATGGAGCATTAAATGTAGGTAAAAAAATAATTAATTGTACTTTTAGTATGTACATGTCGAGACGAATCTTTTGAGTCTAGTTGGTTAATGTTTGGACAAAGTTTGTCAAATAACAACGAAAATGCTACGGTGTTTCATTTTGTAAAATGGGGGCATCTAAACCAGGCCAATATATCGTTCTTCAGCCGGTACGGTCTAGCCGCCGTATCCGATTGGCCCCTGCTGCCGCGCGGAAGTGGGCAGCCATATCTTGTGTGCTCACCCCTACTAGCTTGTGCTGTGCCGCCCGCAGCAGGCACTCAGGCAGCTGCCGCCGGCCCACCGTGCAAGTAAAGTGGTCCTGAGCAGCGTCCGGGCACTGTCTTGGAACCATGAGTACATACGTCCATCACACAAATAAAGAGCCACTCCGGTTGGCTCACGTACAGTCGTCGCCAGCAGCCTGCCAAAGTCGTGTGCCAACTCACAGTCTCTCTCCACTAGTGTTACAAGAGTCGCGCGTCCTTATTCAGAATGTATCTGGCCGGACCCGGACGTGTGCATCAGAATCGCCCCAGCAGGCCGGGAATGTTTGGCCTAACAAGACTATCTGCACTCACGTTCCTCTATTTCAATCCTCTATACTGCCTAGTCATCAAAATTCTCTCCTCTATACTCATTTCTCCCGCATCCATCCCTCCTCTATATCATCCTCTATCCATTGTGGGCCCACTTGTCACTTTATCTAAATATATTCATGAGAGATCTAATTTTGAAGAATTAATTGCAACGAATTCAATGGTGCAATCGAAATTTAATTTGGATTTTTAGTTTGTGAGTTATAGCATTTTTTTTGTTAGAGAATATGGTGGGGTCCACCACTGCAGGCAGCCGCGCCCTCCCCGCGCGTGCATGCGGCCGGCCCGCGCGCTGTCCGATACAACGCCAGGAATCCCGTTCGAGTTGCGGTCGCGGAAGCGATACAGATCAGCGGTGCAGACGAATTGGAACGCTAAAACCGTTTACCGGCGATTTTAACGTCCCAGTACTGATAGTCTAAAGCCTGTTTACAAAAGGTACGTATGTAGTTTTAGCTAGGGGGTGTGGAAAGCTAGCATTACATGCATGCATGGAAACTCATGTTCTTCTTGAATGTACAAGTAGCCGGCCAGTGCTGCGGTCGGCAACGAAGAAGACGTCGCAAGTTGGACCACCACTTGCATTGGTTTTTGGTGTGCCATGGCACCGCTACAATACAAAGGGCCTGTTTGGATCCATGGCAAAAGTTGTAGTTTTACACTTTTTGCTCTCTTTTTGTCATGAGATCCAAACAGCTTGGCAAAAAAGTTGGCAAAATAGCAAAATTTTTGCTAGGTCCTCTTGCCACCAAAACCTAGCAAAATAGGCCAAAAAGCCTCGGGGTGGGCGCCCGGACGCCCAATACCCTCGGTCTCCACCCACCTACACTTCATAAAGACGCTAAATCATCATTAAATATGAGCAAATCAGTCATTGTGCACTAATTAATGTAACTTTAGCTATGGGATCCAAACAACTCTTCAAGACAAAAGTTTTGGCTACAAAAATTTTGCCAAAGTTTTGCTAGTGACAACTTGGATCAAACAGGGCCAAAGGCTTTGATCCAGCAGTGCCACCTTTTGGAGAATCTAGCAAAGCCGAGCATGCCGGCCTCTCTCACCACTCACCACCAGTACCAGTAGCTCTGAGTTTGACACTAAGGATTCATCAAAGTGATGTCATTTTAATTTGAGCAATAAATGGTGGAAGAGAATTACTAAGGTTTAGGGAAAAAGCCGCACCTCTTTTTAATTTCCAAGAACATACAGTACTCCCTCCGTATCGCTTTTAGATGACGTTTTGTATAAGGTTTGAGTCAAACATTGGGAATATAAATCATGAATAACTTTTAAATTATTGAGTTTAGAGATATAAAAAACATATAAATAAATTTATCTTGAAAAGTACTTTCATAAAAGCATACATATACCATTTTACAATAAATATTTTTTAAAAAACAAGTAGTCAAAGTTGCACTTTGGAGACTATGTCGCTGTCCTAAACGTCATCTAAATGCGATACGGACGGAGTATATGATACTCCTACAAATGTAGTGCGATTCACGCATCAATCATTAGATTCTGCTGTGTGTTGTGAAAGTGCGGGCGCATCTCCACACGGAGATACCAGCGGTGGAGAAGGATGGACATACATGCATGGGCATTCATCAACTGCTGTGCTGCTGCTACTTAGCTGATGATGATAGGAGGAATCTGCACAATTTGGCACCATACCACGAAATGCTACCCCCACTTTTTATTGATCTTATTCCTGGTCTTCGATCCTTCTCGTCCACGCACGTCGCGTATCATGATGTATAGTAGTACCAATACACGGTTATCTATCATGGTTCATCAAGTCATCGAGAGAGAAATGACAAGAAAACAAGACGTATGTACTCCTTCCGTTCCAAAACAAGTGTCACTAAATCCGTGTTTCTCTCACAGACACGCTTTCCGGACGACACTTATTCTGGAACGGAGGGAGTATACACTACGGGAAAATCAATCTTTGCCGAGTGCCTGTGACTTTGCCGAGTGCCAAATTTCGGGCACTAGGCAAAGAGCCTCTTTGCCGAGTGCCGGCCACGTGGCACTCGGCAAAGCATGTGGCCCCGAATTGTGCCACGTGGGCGGTTCTTTGCCGAGTGCCACGTGGCTGGCACTCGGCAAAGAGGTGCCTTTGCCGAGTGCCGGCCACGTGGCACTCGGCAAAGAATGTGGCCCCGAACTGTGCCACGTGGGCGGTTCTTTGCCGAGTGCCACGTGGCTGGCACTCGGCAAAGGGGTGCCTTTGCCGAGTGCCAGCCACGTGGCACTCGGCAAAGAGCTCTTTGTCTAGTGTTTTTTTTCTGACACTCGGCAAAGCCAGTTTTTAAATTATATTTTGAAGCAGTAAATTAATCCAAATGAAAAAGTTTTTAACTACAAAGTTGGTTAACTTATCAAGATGAACAATTTTTGTTTTGGTGATTTTTTCATTTGACAAACTTAAAATAAATTCGTTCACAAATCTTATATATCTCTCCGGTAGTATATAAAACTACAAGAGTGATATATAATGTTTATGAATAATATTAGAACCACAATGTCGGATGCACAAATAGTCAAACAACCAAAATAAACTTTGTAGATCTTGACAAGTTATGAAAGTTTGTAGTTGATAACTTTTAATTTGAAGTCATCTAGTTACGCAAAACTGCGTTGAATTTGAAAATTTTAAAATTCAAAATTTTCAAAATACCTCAGATGGAGAAATGACCAAATAGAAAGTTGTAGATCTCGAAAAGTTATGAAACTTTGGTGTTGACAACTTTTTGATTTGAAATCATCTTGTCAACGAAAACTACGTTTCAAATTGTAAAATTTAAAATTCAAATTTTTATAAACGACCTTGGATGGAAAAACTACCAAAATAAAAGTGGTAGATCTTGAAAAGTTAGAAAACTTTATAGTTTACAATTTTTTTATTTGAATTCGTTTAGGGCCTCAAATAAGCAAGTTACACATGGTTTAGTATAATATATGGGTAATCGAAACGGAGATGGAACGTATATGAGTGTGTAGTGCAGTGGTAGAGGAGGCTTCGCGCGAACCAGAGGTCGTGGGTTCGAATCCTGTTGACTGCGTGAAAAATAGTAGAACTTGCAATTTCGAGGGCGACAAGTGGGCGCTGCCCAGTGGGCCCCTCCTCCAATTAAATAAAAAAATTTCCCTATTTTTTTGGGGTTTTTTTATTTTTTTCTTTGCCGAGTGCAAAATATGTCAGCACTCCGGCAAAGAACCCTTTGCCGTGAAATTCTTCGCCGAGTGCCCTTCGCCGAGTGCAAAAGGCTCTTTGCCGAGTGCTGCCGCGATTCTGCTGTAGTGATATGCTACATACAGTATGGCATAATAAAATATGCTTCTGCTTCTAGAGATTCAAAAGCGCACGAGCTGAGATTCTAGTGTCGTAGTAGTGTGCTTACGATCGAGTTGCAGCACGACAGCTTGGAACATCTACCGCACCAGACACCAGTAGTAAAAAGGGGGACAGAATCGAATCGATCCTGCGGTCCGAGAGTGAGTGGCGGTTCAATTATGCTGCCAGCTACTGCTGCCTCTTGCCTGCCAGGGCGCTTTGCTAGTGCTGTCTCTCCGGACGGACGCTAGCTAGTAGTGAGCCGGTGACGAAGGCCATGAAAGAAAAATTGGTCCAGACGTGCGCGCGCGCGGCAGCCGGCAGCAATGGCCGACACTCATGACCCCGGGCAGCCTCTCGGGGTCCGTAGAGATTTTCATCCGACACTTGGCCGCCGGGAATCGCTGTTTGTGTTAGACCCTCGATCGGTTACCCCGATCTTTTTCGGTTCGGGTAATTCAGGTAGTTCAAAATTCATTAATAAAACTGCTACCTGACATTAGCTTTAAAAAAACACTATCCAAAATTTTGGATACCCGATAATTCAGGTTCAGGTTCGGATATACTCGTTCTGCCCGAATTTATAGAAAAGATCAAACTACACAAAATTCTAGTACCAATTCATACTTAATTTCAGCGGTAATTTGTATAGGATTTCAACAACAATTTGTAGAGAATAATATATTTTGGTCACTTGTTCAAGTAGAGAGAATTGTATTTAAATAAAGTGATTAGTTCAAGTGTTAAACTAACAACATATGATAAATATAAAGATAAAAAAATCCTTTTGGTAGTTTGGGTAGTTTATCAGAAAATATTACCCCGATACTCAAACTAATTTTGGGTAATCAAAATTGTTATCTGAATTTTTGATTG
This sequence comes from Coix lacryma-jobi var. lacryma-jobi, assembly GCA_009763385.1. Classification (NCBI taxonomy): domain Eukaryota; kingdom Viridiplantae; phylum Streptophyta; class Magnoliopsida; order Poales; family Poaceae; genus Coix; species Coix lacryma-jobi. The sequence continues at coordinate 26,185,645 of CM019827.1, read as the reverse complement.
GGTATCTCGGGTTTGGGTAATTCGGGTCTGGGTTCGGGTATTTCGGATATGGATAATGGGTACCAGGTATTTTGTCCAGGCCTACTCGGCAGTGACGGAACCTAAACCAAAATATAGGAGAGACCAATTTACCAATTAAAACCATATATACATAGGTTATAGAAAAATTAGTCTTAGTACATATAATTAGCTAGGTGAACACACTATATGGACCTTAGAAAATTCCCAGAGCTAAGGTGGGGGGCTATGGCCCAATATGGCCCCCATGAAGCTCCGCCTATGACCCTCGGAGTTGGATTCATTCGCCGTTGGCTGGTTTCCAGAAATGACAGCGGCAAGGAGCAAAGCCACAACCGCTTTTTCGTATATGGCTGGCGTGTCATCTTCATCTGTTCCAACTTCCAAGGTTCATTTTTTCGCTTATGCTAACATAATAGACCTTAAGAGACATTGTATAACCTAATTCTAAACGTTTTTTTAGGACAAAGCTATAGCTAAGCAATCTATCTCTTGATTTTTCTCTTCCCCAAATTCAGCCTCTCTTCCTCTTTCTCTCTAACTTTGGCGGGTTTAAAAGCGGGTTCTCCAACATCAGTGCCCTAGCGGCGGTGGAGACAACCGGGTCATATCAAGACGGTGGTGTCGCAGCCATTCGTTGGAGTCAGAGAAGAAAGTGGTGGCGAGAGGGGGACGGGAAGAGGCTGGCAGTCACGAGGGCGGTAGGGTCTCATTGGAGCTCTATGGCCGTAGCCACGACGACGGACGGAGTTCCAGCGAGACCCTACCACGCTGCGATGGGGTGGTGGGTGCTGGGTGGCAACGGGCGGCGGGAGGAAGAACGAAAAAATCGTGTAGTGGCTCATTCAGATGAAATATAGTCAGATTTATTTTTTAATAATTGAAAATAATGTTTTAGTGTGACTGAAGAAATTCTTTTGAAGTAGTACTATTTCACCTAAGCTCAGAAGTCAGGACGAGGAAGACGAAGGCCAAGCGACAATCTTTGTGCCTTAGCCTCTGATACGCTTACAAAGCAATTGTTTCTGGTATACAAACGCCTTGAGGCGGTCTAAGGAGCCACACATATGCCTACCAGCTACCACTCTCAGCGTGAAAATATATTACTATGTGCGCATGTGTATTGTGCCGGCGGTTCTCATGTGTGGAGTCGTCTTATCTCTTCAAAAAAAAAAGTCATCCTGGGATTTGATCTCCCGAATTATCTGTCATAAACGAATCGAGATCTTTCAATCATATTTTTATGATTTTAATCACAGAGATGCAGGTCTCGAGATAGAGTGACTGCTGCTCTACATGACAACGCCTCGGTAGGTCCTGCGTCAGTTACATCATCAAAGACTACATCCGAAGCACCCAGATAAACCCTATCAGAGCAAGTATAATAATTAGTTTATAGTCAGATAAATAAATACTGATGTGGAGAAAAAAAGATAAGAAAAGGAAGAGCTTGCTTTTTTCAAAATGAGCTCAGCTTTTTTTTCAGATCAAGAAAATCATGAAAGAAAAACAAGTTCTTTTTCTGTTCAAGTGGCCCTTAATGCGTCGCTGCTCCTGCGGCCCACGGTCACCGGCGAATATCGAAGGCAGCGCGGGCAGCTTTGGGTGGACCAAATTTGGCCCTCGGCAGCTTGGCCCAGCAACCGGCCGAGCGCTTCGCATGGCAGTGTGGCACATATATTTTTTTTCTCTCTCTGATTTAATCAGCACTGGATTGCTGAAAAATGGCGCGGCAACGCTGCGCCCTGGGTTTTATAGTGCACCTGCAGAAATTGCGGCCCAACCGACCCTAGAAAAAATGAGCCAAAACCGACCCAAATTCTTAACGGTTCGGATACAAAACGTTGATGGAGTATTGGAGTCCATCACACTCACACGTGCTAGCTATTTTTTGGTGTCAACATCCTGCTGGGCTTGTTTAGTTTTAGGAAATTTTTTAGAAAAAGTCCTGTAGTACTTTCGTTGTTATTTGACAAACTTTATCTAAACATAGACTAACTATGCTCAAAAGATTTGTCTTGATATGTACATATTAAAAGTACAGTTAGTTTTTTACCTATATTTAATGCTTCATGCATGCTTTTAAAGATTGATGTGACGGAAAATCTAGAAAATTTTTGGATCTTTTGGAGGAAGTAAACACTGCAGTAAATTAATAAAAATAGGATGACTTGTTAAGATTTTTAAACTATAAAAATATTGAAGTGGGGGCTCTTTTTCTGTTATTTCCTTCTACGCTATCCTTGACTATTTAAGGCGCATTCTTCGGTTTGGATATGACATTTAGTTCATGTTTCTATTCTTGGATCGAGAAGAAGGACATTCCATGGGATTATTTTTTAGACGTATTATCTTATCTTAGGAGTTGGGTGTCTTTTTGACGGGCGTGGAATCTTTATGCCCAAAATAGCAACATCATGGAGCGAGGAGTGTCTTTCTGGCATTTCTTATGAGATTGTTTCTGGACAATCTTTAGGTTACTGGAGTACCACGCTATTCAAACTTGATCTCACAAATGCTTCTGGTTCTCCTCAAGAGAGTTCCTCCAAAGGTTTGCTGTCACTTTTTTTTTTTGGTTACTGATCAGCATTACTTTCTTGCTGTCCTGACTACTGAAGTTTACTTGTGACCATAAAGGATGTTGATGACATACTTTCATGATTTCTTTAATTTCATTTAGAAAAATATTCGAGAAATTAAATTCTTTATGGAGTGTAAAACTGTTCTCTTTATTCATTCATTTCCCTTCTTATCTGTTGTAGGGGAAGAATTTGCTTGTGATTGGAACTACAAGTGAGCTTTCTAGATTCCTGGCATGTGCGATGTCTTCGCTGTGACCTACCATGTTCCTAAACTGGAGAAAAAGGATGCTAAAAAGGTAATGCAATATTAAGACATGTTAATTGATCTGGTGCCGCATGATAATGTCAGGACATTTGTGTTGGTAAGCTGGGGTATCAGCCAATGTTTTTGGAAACTTATTGGATAGACCCTTCAATCGTATTGGCCCTTCTTCACAAGTACTCTCTTGAAAAGAACCCTGCAGCAGCAGAAGCATTGGATGATGTAAAAATTCTCTCTAAAATACTTACCAGTTACCACAGAAATGCAGAGTTTCAGAGTACAGTTTTTCTGATGACGCAGGTGCAGGTACAGAAATACTTACCAAAATACTTCAAGTTATATACACTCGTTGAGATGACAGCTCAGAGAAGAACACGAGGAGGTGCTGAAGCAATCTATGGTGATCTTAGCATCGTTGGTGACATTATCCGGTATTTAACACATTTCATGCATTCACCGGGACGTTTCCTGCATGTTCTCTTCAATTATACTTGATTATAGCGCCATCACCTTTGTAGATGCGTCTGTTTAATTCTCCTGGTTTGTGAAGTTTGGACATCGCCTTTGAGATGCCTATTGGACCAGCGTGTGCAAATCTTGCGATCACCGCAAGCACATTCAGACTGTTCCGTACATATACAATTTTAGGGGGTGTTTGGTTCCCACCCCCTAGAGTTTAGCCACTAAAGTTTAGTAGAGGTGACTAGAGTTGTAGTGTTAAAAGTGACTTTTAGTGGGGGTGTTTGGAACTTTAGTGACTAAAAATAACTAAATTTTAGTGGCTAAACTCTAGGGGGTGGGAACCAAACACCCTCTTAGTCTCTCTGATCACCTGAACACAAGCTTAGAAATGAAGACATGGTACAACGGGAGTTCTCCGTTTCTATGCTTTTCCTCCTCTTATGCTTACAGCTATATATATAAAAACCCAATCCAATGTCCAGATTCCAGAGATACAGTACATTATATATGGACGGCTATTACCATTGGATGCCACTCGACGATGACTCTACTATCAAAGGTCAAGGGCATCTACCGTACAGTTGCACAGGAAGGAAAAACCTGTAGCTTACCTATGCCCATGAGCCCATCTGCAATTCCGCAGGCGTGAGGCGTCGGTGCTGGCGACAAACGAATCAAACCAGCAGCATCACCGAGCCTCACGAGGCAGAGGCAGGCAACACACTCTTTTTTTTTGTTGCTTACTATTTCATTTTCCGTAGATCTATTTCTGACACACTTCACCGCTCGCTCGATTGGGAGGACAAAACAAAAGACAAAAAAAAGCCTCGGCCTGGGCGCAACAAAGCTGTAAGGACCGAAGCGTGGAATGGCAATGGAAATGGCCTGTGCGCAGCCGCACACACACGGCTCGTCGCGCTCCCTACGACGAGCCGGCGGCGCACACCGACAGCGTCCGCTTGGCCTCCTCCCCGGCGACCCCGCGCCTGAGCTTGGCCAGCCTGCACGACTGCGACTTGAAGAGCCTGTGCAGCGACGGGTGCTCGCTGGGCACGACGGAGAAGTCGTCGTGGTACTCCTCCATGTCCTCCACGGCGAGCTGCCACACGAAGGCGCCGGCCCCCGCGCCGCCGCGGACGGCCGACCTGTAGACGATGTCGTAGACGGCCTTGTAGAAGACGTTGCGGTGGGTGTGGTCGAAGCCCTCGGCGCGGTGCGACAGCCCGAACTCGGTGGTGAGCACCGGCTTGCCCAGCTCCTTGTCCCCGTCCTCGATGTGGGACGCCACCCACCGCTTCACGAACTTGAGCTTCTCGTCCAGCGTGGCGTGCTGCTGCAGCAGCCTATACGATCCGTCCATGACCGTTAGTCGTTTAATTCCCCACTCTCGCGAGGTGGAAGAAATGCTGATGGTGTATTTCTCGGATTGGGGTCATAGGCTATTATTACCAGGTGTCAGGGTAGAGGTGGATGGAAGCGAAGTCGATGTCTGGGATTTTGGAGTTGCGGATGAAGTCTGAGCCGTAGTTGTTGTCCTTCCAAGTGCCCGGATTGACGTTCAGCTTCTCCTGGGGGCTCGTCGGCCCGTAGAACCCCTCGGTGCCGACGGTGAGCAGATGCTTCTTGTCAATGGACTTGACGTACGCCGCCATCTCCTCCATCCAGCGCTGTGTAGAATTCGTTCATTTCCACCAATGCATTATGGCGAAGAAATGGGGCAGGGTCACCGACGCAATCGATGGAAACCCACCTGCAGGGTGTCGCCGGATGGGTCCGTGGTGCAGCGGGGCTCGTTCATCAGCTCCCACGCGAGGATGGTGGGGTCGTCCCTGTACTCCACCCCTGTCAAGTGGTTCTTCCTCGTCAGCAGCGTCTGCACACCCAGAAGAGTGGGTTAAAATTTGTGGCCGGTGAAAACCGGCGACCGACACTGCCGCCCGTGGTGAAAGTGAATCCGGTGGCCGACACTACATGTACTGTACTGTTACACTGCAGTGCCTGTCACGCACAGTAAACTAATTTCCCGATGGAGCTGGCGAGATTAATGGGATTATTTCTATTACTAGGAAGGGGAAGCAGCAGCTGCTGACCTTGAGGTAGACTTTGAAGTAGTCGCGGATGGCCGGGTCGTAGAAGAAGGAATCGTTGGAGGCGGAGACGCCGACGCCCTCCTCCCACGCCCACCGCACGTACTGCGTCTTGCCACCGTACGCCTCCAGGTTGTTGGCGAGGCTGAGGATGAGCCGCACCCCGTGCCGGCCGGCCTCCACGAGCACCCGGTCAAGCGCCTGATGCGGTCCATTTAGTTAGCATAGCAACCACCACCCCCAGGAGACTAGCGCGGCATTTCCGGCGGAAATTAACTACCTTGAAGACGCGCTCGTCGAAGTTGCCGGGGGAGACCTGGAGGGCGTTGTAGGCGCCGTCGTTGAAGGCCCAGGAGCGGCACACGGTGAGGCCCATCTCGGCGCCGGCGCGGAACATGCGGGAGACGCGGTCCCGGGACCTCGGCTCCACGGCCTGGTCCATGAGCCAGTAGGAGTTCCACCCGTTGGCGTAGAACGGCCGGCCCGCCAGGAACAGCTGCGCGCCGCGCCGCTCCACGAAGGGCGCCGCGGCGGCGGCCCTGGCCGCGCGGGAGGAGGAGGAGGAGGACAGACTCGGGCCGCCGGAGATGGAGGCGGGCATGGACATGGACGGCAGGGAGATGTGGCGGAGGTCCACCTCGCCGAAGGTGAAGTAGAGCAGCGCCACGCAGGTGGCCAGGCCCAGGACGTGGTACAGGGCCAGGCCGCCGCCCACCGCCATTGCTGCCCGGTGCGTCGGTGGGGTGGTTTTTGGGGAAGGCTAGGCCGGCTATGGGGCGACCATGCGGGGTGGGATGCTCCCCAGATGTTCCAGAAGGTGGAGTGGGGCGAAAGGAGCCGAGGACACTGGAGTGGGAGGAGGAGAAGAGAGGAGGCGCAGGGAGCGGACTGTGAAGGCGTAGTACTGAAGTAGGAGGGGCTGGCAGCGGACAACGGGACAAGTGGTACCTCACCTCTGTGTTGGGCGTCGGCGGTACTAGTTGATAGATTACCGTAGAAAATACTCACTGTTGCCTCTGTGGCCTGTGGGGCGTGCAGTGCAGGCGCAGCTGAGGACCGGGATTTTTTTTTCTTCTTCTTCTAGCTAGGACCTCCAGAGTCCAGACAAGGAGCGGCAATGGTGTTTTTTATCCTACGAAAACGTCGGCCAGAGACTCTACTAGTAGTAGTACTCGAGTGGTGTGCGATGCCATCTTTAATTCTTTACGGATCCGATACGAATTCCCGTCTTCAATGTGATGCGTGATTTGCCATTTATTGTTCTTAATATTATGAGTTTTCCGCACCGCATGCACGCTTTACGGTAATACATTTTCTGTGTCAGCTTGCATGAGTGACGCGTCAGGGATGTATGTACAAAAAGAAAATCCTAATTTGTACTCCCTCCATACACATATTAGTTGACGTTTTAGAAAAGATTAGAGTCAAACGTTGAGAATATAAATCATCAATAACTATTAATTTTCTATGTTTACAAATATAAAAATTATATAAATAGATTTGTCTTGAAGAATACTTTCATAAAAGTATACATACTATATCACTTTTCCATAAATATTTTTACAAAAATAAGAGGTCAAAGTTGTGTTTTGAAGACCGTGTCGCTGTCCTAAACGTCAACTAATATGGGTATGGAGGGAGTATTGTACTCCCTCCGTATTGAAAAACTTGACGTTTCAGACAACGACACGATCTTCAAAACATCATTTTGACCACTTGTTTCTTTAAAAATATTTATTGGAAAGTGGTATATATATATTTTTATGAAAATACTTTTCAAGACAAATTTATTTATATGATTTTTACATCTCTAAACTTAATAATTTAAAAGTTATTTATGATTTATATTCCCAATGTTTGACTCAAACCTTGTCCAAAACGTCAGCTTTTTCAATATGGAGGGAGTATGTGGTTTTACCAAACTTGCTCATACAAGTATTCTAAAAATAGAAAATTGTGCATAAGTACCACCAAGTCCTAAATTATATGCTGTTTTGACTTTTCTATATTTATTTAAAGCTTTTGCTATTGAATCTACTGAAAGCCCTAGTTTGGTTTTGGTTAATTGATGGAACCTATTTTGGTCTAATCCTTTTATGAAGCATGTGTGTAGCTAATGGAAAAGGATTATGACCAAGCCATTGGTGGAGCTAGCAAGGTGGCAACCATGGAGGATGGTGACGGCCAAGTGCTCTACCATTGGTGAAATGAAGAAGAGAAAAGATGTCTTGCTCAAGTGGTAGATTATTTCTCTCTTTTGATCTTGAGTATAGGCAAGCCGGACTATCAAGAGGGATATAAATTAGGCTAGCTAGATGTGGTGAAAAGTGCTCATGACGTCTAACTTCTAGTGACATCTTGAGCGATCTAACTTTGCGCGGTTACTAGGATCGAGTGGCGTGGTGAGAGCAAGTGAAAATCCTTTGAAAAATGTTTGTGAAAATGCTAACACACATGCACAAGTAAGCCTGGACGAAAAACTCGAAACTCGCTAGCTCGCTCGACTCGCTCGTTAATGGCTCGGCTCGAGCTCGACTCGTTTCATAATGAGCCAGCTTGTTTTATAACGAGCCAGCTCGATTTATAACGAGCCAGCTCGAGCTGGCTCGCGAGCTGCTCGTTAGCTCGTACGAGCCAATTAATTCACAAGCCAACAAACTCAAATTAGCTATCGTAAAATGTCCAGACGTCCAGTAATATGATGGAAATCATATTTATTCTTAAGAAAATATAATCATACAAGAAAAATTATATTTTTATATATAGATATTATTTTTTGTTAAATTTACGTGTACTTTGAGAAATTGTGTTTTTATGATTTGGCTCGCGAGCCAAACGAGCCAGCTCGAGCTATATAACGAGCCGAGCCGAGCTGCTCTTCTAGCTCGTTAGTATAACGAGCCGAGTCGAGCCAGCTTGCTAACAAGCCGAGCTGTAACGAGCCGAGCTGTAACGAGCCGAGCTGGCTCGATATCCAGGCCTATGCACAAGGTTGTATACACTTGGTGGTGTTGGCACATTTGCAAAGGAGAAGGTGTTGGAGTTGAATTGAATCAACTCGGAGAAGTTTCCAGAGAAGTCTTTGGTTGAAAAAGAGAAACGATGGATCTTGGATTGGAATTCTGTACTAATCCTTTGTGATTTGGATCTTGTATTCATGTGGGATGTGTAGCCCTCTGAATAAGCTTTCCAAAATATCCAAGATCATCGAAATCGGAGTTCGTAGCTAGAAGTTATGGCCGTTTTAGCGCGGAGAAGTTTTTGGTCTAGAGGTAGTACCGACCCTGAGGCCGGTCGTACCGCCATAACCTCGGTACTACCGACCCCTCCGCGAGCAGATCACAAAACTCTCTGTTCGGGGGAGTTTTTGGCCTACCGGTAGTACCGCCATAACCTCGGTAGTACCGGGCTCGGTAGTACCGACCAGGGTGTCGGTAGTACCGAGGTTCGAAGTGGTTTTTCAGGCTCTCTGTGTAGATCTAGTTTTGGCCTAGAGGTAGTACCGCCATAACCTCGGTAGTACCGACCCTACTACCGACCCCTCTGTAGATAGCGCGCAAACTCTCTGTCCGGAGGAGTTTTGGCCTAGAGGTAGTACCGCCATAAGGCCGGTACTACCGACCCTCGGTACTACCGACCTATGGGGTCGGTACTACCGATCGTGGCGCAGTTGACTTGTTTAAGTAGCCGCTCGGCCGGCTCCCAACGGTCACCTCTCCCATTCCTTGCGCCCAAACTCAAGAAAGAGAGCTCCCAAGTGTTGACTAACCTCCTCTCTCTTCCCCTTTGATTCTAGAGTGAATCTCTTGCAAGCTTTGAGCTAGGGAAGTGAGATTAGAGAGTGAGAAGCATCGATCTACGTCTTGAGCACTTGGATCCAACATCTCTCCGGCTTGATTTGTGTTCTTTACTCTTGAGTTCTTGGAACTCTAGCCGGTTAGGTGTTCTTCGGTCGTTGCCCGTGATTGACTCATTTGTGAGGGCACTCCGAAGTGTTTGTATTACCCTCTGATTCTTAGTGAAGAAACTCAACTAGCCTTTGTGGTTGCTTGAGTGAGGCAAGGAGGTGAAAGAGACTCCGACCTTCGTGGTCACCTCAACAACGGGGACGTAGGCGCTTCTTAGTGAAGTGGCCGAACCTCGGATTAAATCTTGTGTCTCGTGTGCTTGTTGATTTTGCATCCTTGGATATTTTGTTTGCACTTGTGTTCTTCGCGTTCTTCCTCCCTCCTCTCTCGTTCTTAGGTGTGGGAAGGCTCGATCTACTCTTTGGGGAGGAGCCACTTCTTGGATAAGGTATAAACTTCATCTACATCTTCTAGGGAAATATTGGTATGTGCTAGATCCACTTTTGCATCTTCTCTATCTCGATCTCGTAGCAGTTTTTAGGTTGTCGGTAGTACCGACCTGTAGAGCCGGTAGTACCGACCTCGGTAGTACCGGCCCCTATAGTCGGTAATACCGACTGTGCAATCTGATACTCGTTTTGAGCTTTGAGTTTCAGGTTTCTAGATTTTTGGATTGGCTATTCACCCCCCCCCCCCTCTAGCCATTCGGACCTTTCAAGTGGTATCGGAGCCAAGTCACCGTTTGTTTGAGGATTTACAACCTCCGGTGTTGCAATGGCTCAAATCAACTATATGGGGAAGCCACCACATTTTGACGGCACCAACTTCGATTGTTGGAAGCAGAAGATGTGCGCGTTCACAAGGGGCATGAATAGGAAGATATGGGATGTGATCGAGCATGGCTTTGTTGTGATTGACTCCGCCGATCCAACTCCAAGAGAAGAAGAGAAGCTTCAATGGAATGATGTGGCAATCAACCTTTTCTATGAAGCATTCGACATCAAAGTTTTTGAGCAAATCAAGAATCTCGAGCGTGCAAATGAGATATGGGAAAGATTAGAGGAGACCTATGAGGGCACCAAGGCCGTGAAGAGTGCCAAGCTTTACATTCTCAAAGACAAGCTTGCCACCTTCAAGATGCAAGATGATGAAAGCATACCGGAGATGTTTCACCGGTTGCAAGTCATTGTCAATGATTTGAAGGCGTTGGGTGAGAAGGTGGATGACAAGGACTTTTCTCACAAGTTCTTGAGATGCTTGCCACCTAGGTTTGATACCTTGGTGACAATCCTTGTGAGAGAAGGGTTGGATACGGTAACCCCAAACCAAGTACTAGGTGATGTGGTCACTCAAGACACATACAGTGTGGAACGGGATGGGGGAGCCCAAGAGGAAGAGAAGAAGAAGAAGACTGTGGCGTTCAAGGCGTCATCCTCCAAGATCAAGAGCAAGGGCAAAGCAAAGAAGGAGGAAAGTGATGATGAAGCTAGCACAAGCGGCAATGAGTTTGATGATGAAGAAATAGCTCTCTTTGTCAAGAAGTTTGGCAAGTTCATGAAGAAGAAGAGCTTTGGGGCAAGAAAGAAAAGAGATTCATACAAGAGCTCAACTAGAAGATGTTATCGATGCAAGAGCAAAGATCACTTCATTGCGGATTGTCCACAATCTAGTGATGATGAAGATGATCATAAGAAGAACAAGAAGGAGAAGAAGGAGAAGAAGGAGAAGAAGAAGGAAAAGAAGAAGGGTGGATCCTATGTTGTGACATGGGATAGTGATGCTTCCTCAAGCGATGATGGTGATTCTAGTGATGATGAGAGGAAGACCACCAAGAAGAAGGCTATGGCTAGTCTTGCTATCTCAAGCAAGCCTTCTATCTTCGACGCTCCATCGACATGCTTCATGGCTAAGGCCACTAAGGTATCATCCGATGAGAGTGAGAGTGAGAGTGATGATGATGAGGAGTACTCAAAGGAGGACCTCATAAGCATGCTACGAGATGCTCACTCTTACATTGAGACTAAGAGGAAGGAGTGCAAAGAATTGCGCAAGGCCAACAAGGCTCTTGAGCAATCCTTTGATGAGCTCAAGTCTACTCATGAGAGGCTAGAGGAAGCTCATGAGAGGCTTGATCAAGCTCACACTAGGCTTAAGGAAGCCCAATCCTCCCTCCTTGATCAAAGTAAGATTGAGGATGTTGTGGAGACATGCAATGTAGGAGTAACTTGTGATATACTTGATGAATCTTTTTACACTCCTATTATTGTTGCTCCTATCAATGCATCATCATCATCTAGCTCAATTAAAATGTCTACTTCTACTACATGTAACTCATCATTAGTAGTAGAAAATAAGAACCTTAAGAACAAGGTTAATGAGCTCACTCATGCCTTAGGCAATGCCTATGGTGGAGATGCCTGCTTGCTTAAGTGCTTGGGTAGCCAAAGGTCTCCACTCAACAAGGAGGGACTTGGCTATACCCCCAAGAAGGGCAAGGCGGCTTTTGTTCCTCACAAGACTCGTTTTGTGAAGAGCAACGGTCGGTTTTGCAATAGTTGCAAGCAATCCGGGCATATAGAACAACATTGCTTTAACAAGAATAAAAACAAGAAGCATGCTCATGTTACATCTATTCGCTTTGATTCTTGTTATATGCTTACTAAGGGCACTAATGGTGTGAAGGCTAAGTACATTGGTGCACCCATGGTTGGCCCAAAGAAGAAGGCAATTTGGGTGCCCAAGAGCTTGGTTACTAACCTTGGAGGACCCAAAAAGATTTGGGTACCTAAAAAGAATTGATCCTTTTTGTAGGTTAATTACAAAGCCGGAGGAAGGCATTGGGTGCTTGATAGTGGGTGCACTCAACACATGACCGGAGATGGTGGAATGTTCAAATCAATCAACACTAGTGGCAATGATCATGCAAATGCTATCACATTTGGTGACAACAAGAAAGGCAAGGTCAAAGGCTTGGGAAAGATTGCAATATCAAATGACTTGAGCATCTCCAATGTGCTATTAGTGGAATCTCTCAACTTCAACCTGTTGTCAGTGGCACAATTGTGTGATTTGGGATTCAAATGCATATTTGGTGTTGATGATGTGGAGATTGTGAGTGTTGATGGAAGTGATGTGATCTTCAAAGGATTTAGATATGAGAACCTCTATTTGGTGGATTTTGATGCTAGTGAAGCTCAATTGACAACATGCTTATTCACCAAATCAAGCATGGGTTGGCTATGGCATAGGCGCTTGGGACATGTTGGAATGAAGCAACTAAAGAGGCTAGTGAAGCATGACATGGTGAGAGGGCTAAAAGATGTTCACTTTGAAAAGGACAAGCTATGTAGTGCATGCCAAATGGGAAAGCAAGTTGGAAACACCCATCCAAACAAAGGAATGATGAGCACTACACATGCACTTGAGTTGTTGCACATGGACTTGTTTGGACCAACTACATATGCAAGTATTGGGGGAAACAAGTATGGCTTTGTGATAGTGGATGACTATACAAGATACACATGGGTCTTCTTTCTTGTTGACAAAAGTGAAGTGTTTGGGGTATTCAAAACCTTTGTCAAGAGAAGTCAAAATGAGTTTGATAGAAGAATCAAGAAAGTGAGAAGTGACAATGGAAGTGAGTTTAGAAACACAAGAGTTGATGAGTTTGGAATCAAACATCAATTCTCGGCCAAGTATACACCTCAATCCAATGGGATAGTTGAAAGGAAGAATAGGACACTCATTGATATGTCAAGATCTATGCTTAGTGAATACAATGTGAGTGATTCTTTTTGGGCCGAAGCAATCAACACCGCTTGCTACTATAGCAACCGACTCTATTGTCACCCTCTATTGAAGAAGACACCATATGAGCTCCTCAATGATAGAAAGCCCAACATTGCTTACTTTCGGGTCTTTGGGTGCAAATGTTACATATTGAAGAAGGGCACAAGACTTGAAAAGTTTGAGAAGAAATGTGATGAAGGGACACTTCTTGGTTACTCCACTACAAGCAAAGCCTATAGAGTGTGGAACAACACAACAAGAATAGTTGAAGAAGTCCATGATGTTGAGTTTGATGAAACCAATGGTTCCCATGAAGAACAAGACAATCTAGATGATGTGAGAGGAACACAATTGGCGGAAGCTATGAAGAACATGGACATTGGTGATATAAGGCCAAAGCAAGTGATTGACATAGAAGATGACAAAGATCAAGTGCTTTCTCCTCCAACCATGCATGGCAATGATGTTGCAAGCTCTAGTGGTTCTCAAGATCAACAAGATGCTAGTACAAGTGCGAGTGCTCAACCGGAACAAGTGCTCCAACCAACACACATTGCAAGAGATCATCCTTTAGATCAAATTGTTGGTGACATAAGAAGAGGTGTGCAAACAAGATCAAGATTGGCTTCATTTTGTGAACACTACTCATTTGTATCATCTATTGAGCCAACCAAGATTGATGAAGCTTTGATGAATGTTGATTGGGTGAATGCAATGCATGAAGAGTTGAACAACTTCACCCGCAATGATGTTTGGGAGTTAGTGGAAAGACCAAAGAACACAAATGTTATTGGTACAAGATGGGTCTTCCGGAACAAGCAAGATGAAGATGGCATTGTTGTAAGGAACAAAGCAAGATTGGTTGCACAAGGATACACTCAAATGGAAGGGATTGACTTTGGAGAAACCTTTGCACCGGTTGCTAGATTGGAAGCCATTAGAATCCTTCTTGCATATGCTTGTGCTCACAACATCAAACTCTATCAGAAGGATGTGAAGAGTGCTTTTCTCAATGGATTCATCAATGAGTTAGTGTATGTTGAGCAACCTCCCGGGTTTGAAGACTTGAAGAAGCCCAACCATGTGTACAAGCTCAAGAAGGCACTATATGGGTTGAAGCAAGCACCTAGAGCTTGGTATGAAAGATTGAGGGACTTCTTGTTAGCAAAAGGGTTCAAGATTGGAAAGGTTGACACCACTCTCTTCACCAAGAAGATTGGAAGTAGCTTGTTTGTGTTGCAAATCTATGTGGATGACATTATCTTTGGATCAACCAACCAAGACTTTTGTGAAGAGTTTGGGGAGATGATGGCTAAAGAATTTGAGATGTCTATGATTGGAGAGCTTAGTTACTTCCTTGGTCTACAAATCAAGCAAATGAAGAAAGGCACTTTCGTTAGTCAAGGCAAGTACATCAAGGACATGCTCAAGAAGTTTGGGTTAGATGAAGCTAAAGCAATAACCACTCCAATGGGCACAAATGGACATTTGGATAGTGACTCTAGTGGTGACATGGTAGATCAAAAGTTATATCGGTCAATGATTGGAAGCTTACTTTATGTGACCGCATCAAGACCGGATGTTATGTTTAGTGTGTGCATGTGTGCAAGGTTCCAAGCTTCTCCAAGGGAAAGTCATTTGAAGGCAACCAAAAGAATATTGAGATATTTGAAGCACACTCCAAATGTTGGACTATGGTATCCCAAGGGCTCTCAATTTGAATTAATTGGATACTCGGATTCCGACTATGCGGGATGCAAGGTGGATAGGAAGAGCACATCGGACACTTGTCAATTGCTTGGAAGATCACTTGTCTCATGGTCATCAAAGAAGCAAAATAGTGTTGCACTCTCTACCGCCGAAGCCGAATACATATCCGCGGGTAGTTGTTGTGCACAATTGTTATGGATGAAAGCTACATTGCAAGTTTATGGAGTCAAGTTTGGACAAGTTCCATTGCTATGTGATAATGAGAGCGCCGTCAAAATAGCCACCAACCCGGTTCAACATTCAAGAACAAAGCACATTGACATAAGGCATCACTTCATTAGAGATCATCAAGCAAAGAAAGACATATCTATTGAAAGTGTGGGCACCGATGATCAACTTGTCGATATCTTCACCAAGCCATTAGATGAGAGAAGGTTTTGCAAGCTAAGGAATGAATTGAATATCCTAGACTTCTCCAACATGAGTTGAATGCACCTCCACATATGACATGCCTCTCCTCCAACAAAGCAAAGGTGAAATTGTTTGGCATGTGCATTCATTCTTATTAGGTTGTGCTCTAGTTCATATAGCCATCACATTGCTTATCTAGGTTCATTCATGGTAAATCAAATGACTTTGAAGTATATATGATACCATTATTGCTTCTATGTTTGACTTGATCTAGTGGTAGCATATAACTTGTTTGTGAGCTTGTAACTCTAGTGTTTGATCTAGTAAGTGAGCAAAATGTGTCTAACCAACGTGAGTAAGATAACCATTGTAAGATGTGTGAAGAAGCTTACTCTAGAGCAAACCGTGTTAAATACCTTATGTTCATAAGCTAGATTAAGCCACAACGTGACTTAGTTCGATCTCCTCACATGTACCTCATGCTAATAGTTGCCTCCTTCCTTTAAAATTTTTTGTTCTACCTTTATGATAATTGTTGACAAAGGGGGAGAAAGAATGTGCTACAAAGATATATGCTAGTGCAAGGGGGAGTAACAAAGACAAAAAGGGATAAAAGTCTCAAGTGGCTCGAAGCTTGAACACTTAAAATTTGAGCATACAAATAGGGGGAGCAAGCTCATAAACATGTATGTTGCACTTGAAATGTGCATATTCATATGTTTGTTGCATTGCATAAGCTATTTATATTGATATTCATGCTTATGTGATGAATGCTAGTGATAAGACTTGATTGATAAATTGTTTAATTAGCATGTATAGGATTGCAACTAGACATATTATTGTTTCAAGTTGCTCAAGAATCTTATTATAAATGTTGATCTCATGGGGTTCTTGAGTTTTGATGTATGTCTAGTGAATAATGATGCTAAGGATGGTATAACTTGTGCACTCCGATTGGTATCACGCTTCAAAGGTCCATTCTTATGCCTTAGCATCAACATTGATAGTGTTGCTCACCCATATTTCATATCTATACATATGTGCCAATTTTAGAACCAAACTCTATAGCACATATGTAGGGGGAGCCAATACTATCAATGTGGTTACTCAAACTTAAATTACATATCTTTGTATATGTTGTCATCAATTACCAAAAAGGGGGAGATTGAAAGCCCTAGTTTGGTTTTGGTTAATTGATGAAACCTATTTTGGTCTAATCCTTTTATGAAGCATGTGTGTAGCTAATGGAAAAGGATTATGACCAAGCCATTGGTGGAGCTAGCAAGGTGGCAACCATGGAGGATGGTGACGGCCACAAGCACTCATGTGATCAAGTGC
Organism: Coix lacryma-jobi var. lacryma-jobi; assembly: GCA_009763385.1. Classification (NCBI taxonomy): domain Eukaryota; kingdom Viridiplantae; phylum Streptophyta; class Magnoliopsida; order Poales; family Poaceae; genus Coix; species Coix lacryma-jobi. The sequence goes on along the minus strand of CM019827.1, from coordinate 26,169,138 downwards.
TCTACCATTGGTGAAATGAAGAAGAGAAAAGATGTCTTGCTCAAGTGGTAGATTATTTCTCTCTTTTGATCTTGAGTATAGGCAAGCCGGACTATCAAGAGGGATATAAATTAGGCTAGCTAGATGTGGTGAAAAGTGCTCATGACGTCTAACTTCTAGTGCCATCTTGAGTGATCTAACTTTGCGCGGTTACTAGGATCGAGTGGCGTGGTGAGAGCAAGTGAAAATCCTTTGAAAAATGTTTGTGAAAATGCTAACACACATGCACAAGGTTGTATACACTTGGTGGTGTTGGCACATTTGCAAAGGAGAAGGTGTTGGAGTTGAATTGAATCAACTCGGAGAAGTTTCCAGAGAAGTCTTTGGTTGAAAAAGAGAAACGATGGATCTTGGATTGGAATTCTGTACTAATCCTTTGTGATTTGGATCTTGTATTCATGTGGGATGTGTAGCCCTCTGAATAAGCTTTCCAAAATATCCAAGATCATCGAAATCGGAGTTCGTAGCTAGAAGTTATGGCCGTTTTAGCGCGGAGAAGTTTTTGGTCTAGAGGTAGTACCGACCCTGAGGCCGGTCGTACCGCCATAACCTCGGTACTACCGACCCCTCCGCGAGCAGATCACAAAACTCTCTGTTCGGGGGAGTTTTTGGCCTACCGGTAGTACCGCCATAACCTCGGTAGTACCGGGCTCGGTAGTACCGACCAGGGTGTCGGTAGTACCGAGGTTCGAAGTGGTTTTTCAGGCTCTCTGTGTAGATCTAGTTTTGGCCTAGAGGTAGTACCGCCATAACCTCGGTAGTACCGACCCTACTACCGACCCCTCTGTAGATAGCGCGCAAACTCTCTGTCCGGAGGAGTTTTGGCCTAGAGGTAGTACCGCCATAAGGCCGGTACTACCGACCCTCGGTACTACCGACCTATGGGGTCGGTACTACCGATCGTGGCGCAGTTGACTTGTTTAAGTAGCCGCTCGGCCGGCTCCCAACGGTCACCTCTCCCATTCCTTGCGCCCAAACTCAAGAAAGAGAGCTCCCAAGTGTTGACTAACCTCCTCTCTCTTCCCCTTTGATTCTAGAGTGAATCTCTTGCAAGCTTTGAGCTAGGGAAGTGAGATTAGAGAGTGAGAAGCATCGATCTACGTCTTGAGCACTTGGATCCAACATCTCTCCGGCTTGATTTGTGTTCTTTACTCTTGAGTTCTTGGAACTCTAGCCGGTTAGGTGTTCTTCGGTCGTTGCCCGTGATTGACTCATTTGTGAGGGCACTCCGAAGTGTTTGTATTACCCTCTGATTCTTAGTGAAGAAACTCAACTAGCCTTTGTGGTTGCTTGAGTGAGGCAAGGAGGTGAAAGAGACTCCGACCTTCGTGGTCACCTCAACAACGGGGACGTAGGCGCTTCTTAGTGAAGTGGCCGAACCTCGGATTAAATCTTGTGTCTCGTGTGCTTGTTGATTTTGCATCCTTGGATATTTTGTTTGCACTTGTGTTCTTCGCGTTCTTCCTCCCTCCTCTCTCGTTCTTAGGTGTGGGAAGGCTCGATCTACTCTTTGGGGAGGAGCCACTTCTTGGATAAGGTATAAACTTCATCTACATCTTCTAGGGAAATATTGGTATGTGCTAGATCCACTTTTGCATCTTCTCTATCTCGATCTCGTAGCAGTTTTTAGGTTGTCGGTAGTACCGACCTGTAGAGCCGGTAGTACCGACCTCGGTAGTACCGGCCCCTATAGTCGGTAATACCGACTGTGCAATCTGATACTCGTTTTGAGCTTTGAGTTTCAGGTTTCTAGATTTTTGGATTGGCTATTCACCCCCCCCTCTAGCCATTCGGACCTTTCATCTAGTAGATGTACGCTATGTATGATATATAATAAAATCATTTATTATTGATCTAGAAAACCAAAACTACCTACACATTGGAACAAAGGGAGTACACTCTATCTATGTATTTTTTTTGTAAAGTACATACAAATGGAAGGAAAGAGCAGAGGAGAGTTGCCACACCACGAGGTCACAGTTCACATGACTCCTCCAAATCTCAGGACTCACGCAGACCAAAACGGCAACGGGGCCATCCCCGCCGGGTTTTATTCCAACGTTCTTAGCCCCGAGAGAACAAAGACTCCCCACTCCTCGTCCCCGTCCCCGCACTCGGGGACAGAATTTCCCCGTCCCCGTCCCCGAACGGGGATTTCTCACCCGACGGGGACCGCATACCCGATAAATCCCCATATAAAATATCACAAAACAGCTATAAAAAAAGAATAGCAACAGTTTATAAATCTCCAGATCACTCGTTAAGGCATTGCACATATTTAAGAGGCAAAGTAATACACAAGCAGCAGCTCCAAATAGAGTTCAATCACAAATTTAAGTAGTTCATAAATCTCCAGATCACAGATTCACAGGCTTCACAAAGTCAGAGCCCTTCTCAACCACTAAAGACTACATATCCAACAAAATGACCAGGTTCATGGCGGCCTCAGCTTCTAAAGCTGGTAAAATCAGCAACAAAGGTAGTGGTTCGGAGGTGTTTCACAACTCAGTCATTACAGCATAGTACATAAATAGTTAATATTCATGTCAAAAGTTAATGCTGATGGGTTGTGAACATGTTGCACGAGCACGCCATGTTGGTCCTGGTAGTTAGCAGCCTCCACATCTAAATTGTGAGTTCCTGCATACAAATTAAAAATTTGTTATTATGTGACAAGACCACAAGATAAAAGGCAAATCTGAACTCTATTTGATAACCCACCTGAAGGCCTTCCTGAACCTCTTGGAGAACAAACCAAAAGCTTGCAGGTTGCCCTTCATCAGTAACAATGCCTACATTTTAATAGTAACTATTTTAGGCTAAATTGTAGGAAATAAATATGAAATATGAGGGTAAGAAGTATGGAATTTGATGTATGAATTGCATAAAAGTTATACCTTTGTATCTGTTGCGGATCCAGTTTTGTGAGCACATTAAAGCTTCTAACATTTGAGAAGTTAGCCTGCTGCGATGTTCACTGAGGACTCTACCACTAGTGCTAAATGCAGATTCAGAGGCAACGGTAGTTATTGGAATTGCAAAAATGTCCCTAGCTATCATTCTCAGTGTAGGATAATGTGTTCCAGCAACCTTCCACCAGTCCAACACATCAAATCCTTTAGTATGAATGTCAACCATGTCATCCTCCAAGTAGCGATCCAATTCAGACCTAAACCTAATGGTTGATGGCATGGTGCTAGCAACACGGGCACTAAATGAAGACAAGAAGCCCGAATTGAGTACTGGAGTTGCTTTGCTGGTACTAGTGTTAGCTTCATCCTCATCAGAATGGTACTGTCTCATCAAATCACTCAAATAGTCCTTCACTTTTGCAACCTCATACTCACAATATGATCCAGTTGTACCAAGTAACACCTCAAAGCAATGCAGCATCATGTAATGTTTGAATCGAGGATCAAGCAAAGTAGCAATACCCATCAGCCCCTGAATATCAGTCCAATATTTCTTGAACTTGGCTTCCATATTAGAAGACATTGCTTCTATTAATGGATTGCCACAGTTTGACCATTCCCTAATGCTGCATCTAATCTCACAAACTTTGTAGAAGAACAGATTTGCAGTCACATAATCAGTACCAGAGAATATGTCAGATATGTCACTAAACACCTTGAGCCTTTCTACAACATCAGTAGCAAATTTCCATTCTTCCTCAGAAGGGCAGCAAGTGTACTGCTTATCTACACGACTTGCTCTCATGAAAACAGATTTGTAGGGCAATGCAGTGCTAAGCATTTTGTAAGTAGAGTTCCACCTTGTCTTACAATCTAGTGCTATCTTCTTCGCAATGGTAACATTTACATACTTAGCTATCTCCTCAAACTTCTCATATCTTTTTGGTGTGGCTGTCCAATAAGCTACACTATCACGCAGGTTTTCAATAGCACCCTTTAGGATTTCTAATCCATCCTTAACTATCAAATTAAGGATATGAGCACAACAACGCATATGCAAGAATTTCCCATCAGACATAAGCTTGGTTTTGCCAATCTTTCTTACAAGATAAGGAATTGCTGAGTCATTTGTGGTACAGTTGTCAAGAGTGATAGTAGATACCTTCTCATCAAGATTCCAATCAACCAGTGCCTCATAAAGTTCATCACCAATGACTTCATGAGTATGAGGACTTGGAACATAAATAAACCTATACATGAATAGGAACTATTATGAGCAGACCATAGTAAATGCAATCAATATGACGCAAAAAAATAAGATCCATAAGATATGAACCGTTATGAGCAGATTAGAATAGTACCTCATGATAATGTTCCCAAGGCTCCATGATTCATCAATGAAGTGAGCTGTGACAGCCATATAACCTCTCTTTTGATTGTCCGAGGTCCACATATCACTTGTGATAGCCACCCTAGATTTAATCCCAGCCATGTATTCAATGGCTTTCTTCTTCTCCAACCCATATTGGTCAACGATGTGCTTCCTACAATGACATGATAACAGTACAAATCAGTTTATAACAGCTCAGATTAGTTCATAACAGAATTTTAACATCAAACATCTAGAGAAAAAAGTAGTAAAGTGCACCATATACCTTAGAGTGTTTCTAGTGCCAATCTTGAACAGTGGCTGAAGTGCATGTACAAATCTTCGAAAACCAGCATGGTCAACCATGCTTAAAGGATACTCATGCAGCACCATCATAGCCCCAAGTTCCCTTCTAGCTATATCTTGATCAAAGGTATAGTTCTCCACTGATACTTTACCACTTTCTGTGCTATTAAACCTTAAAGAAGCTTGTGACATTGTCTTGTTTCCTGCCAACTTGATCTTTCTAAGTGTACAAATCTTCAAGTGATCATGAAGGTGCTTAGTTCCGCTCCTTGTTTCACCTCCTAGCTTGGAAAAACAGTACATGCATTTTGCCTTTACTTGCCCATTCCACCTGACTCTCTTAAACTCCTTCCAAACAACCGAAGTAAGCTTTCTCTATGAGCCTACCTCAGTTCCATCTTCCCCTTCTTCTGCCTCAGCCTCCTCTTCATCATCTTCAATTTCTATTGTTTCTGTTTCATTAACAGATTCTGGGCGTGATTCAGAATCAGGCAGTGAGCCATCAGAAACTGGAGCATGGCTACTGCTAGTAGACATCTTCACAAACCTGCAGTCCAATTAAAATAATTTTGGATCACTAAAAATCTGCCATATAAATGCACAACAACAAATATATATGTATTTGCATATACACATACACCTATATGTAGTTAAGGATGCTGGCATATATACTAATACGCATCAACAAATATATATACGCATATTCTTACATCTATCCGAAATATATATATATATGTATATGCATATTCACCTAACGTTAATGCTATTCTATACAATGCTAGCAGTAGTGAAACAAACCAACAAAAAAGAATTGGACATAAGTGTTCTAAGCACTAACCCGACAGATCGAAGAGGATTGCGGCCAGATCCAACCTGCTTGGTTCCAGTTGTCTTCAGGCAAGAGCGTTTTGGGTTGGATCCTTTGTTCAGGTGTGGTCGGGGAGGGCGCTTCGGGTCACCGGCTCCTACGGTGGCTTTGGTGGATGATATCGGCAGAGGTGTCTTCTTCTCAGCCGGAGGAGGAGCAGCCACTGGTGCGCTAGATCCGATAGCAGCCTTGATTGACCCAGCTTGATCCGGTTGCGGTGGCTCGGACGCGTCTTCGGTGTCCCTTAAATGGGACGGGCACGATCAGTAGAGGAGAGAACGCTGCAAATCAAGGGGTTAAGACTGAAGGAGGAAGATCTTCACCGGCCGGTAATGTAGGATGTGGACGCCATTCTCTGGAGCAACTGAGCAAGGCTGCAAGGAGCGTGTGGCGGAGTGCGGCGTGCGGAGGCTGGTGGCTTGGTCGCTGGGGGCGGAGCGCGTGAAAGGGAAAAGCGGCGGCGCTGAGCCGCGGACGACTGGGGGTGGAGCGCGTGAAAGTGAAATGAGGAGCTCTTAGGGTTTTACTGAGTATATATATGAACAAGTATTGGGCTGGGCTGCATTGCGCTCTCTATGGTCTTTTTCACTGCATTACTATGGCCTTTTTTACTGCATTACTGGACTCTCGGGGCCCATCGGATAACGGGGACGGGGATGTGGTGAACGTTCACACACCCGCTTCACCCGACGGGGCTTGTATTCAGCCGTTAACATCCTCGTGGGGGACAAATTTATCCCAATTTCATCCCCTAATAGAGGAAATCCCCGACGGGGATCGGGGCCCCGTTGCCATTTTGACACGCAGACAAGGGCACCGCCCGGCCGCCCCTGTGGGCTGGTAAAGGACACTGAGCCCACATGCTTACTGCTAGTAGTCGCCACTTAACCAACACAGCGCCAGAAATATGGTCCTTTGCCCTAGATCTCTCCTGCTCGTCCTGCAATCGTCAAACCAACTCCATGACAAAATCATATCGTGAAAGGGAGATCTCTGAGAAATCAAATCATAATGCCGTAATTGCGTTCTTCTGCTTAATTCGAGGATCATTAGAAACTAAAAGTCAAATGACTGGTGGAGATGCCAAATCTGTGTCTCCACAGACCAAAGCCTAAACTCCAGGATCATGCGAAATGTAGCACAAATCTGGGTAACCTGGGACCACCCTACTTACCCCATGACGCAGACGGTTCGTTGAAGTTTTCACGGTTTCCTGCGTGGGTGGAGGGAGGTCGTTCCTTGATCTCGTTTGTTTGCGAACATTTCGCGATACCCATGGGCAATGCATTTAGACATTTAGTCATTTACTGCGCTGTTACTGTTAGCATCGCGTACGTACTAGTAGTATTCGAGTATGCATGCGTACGTACAGTACATGTTTTCTCAAGTATTAGCGGTAGTTTATCACGTGCAACAGTGAGCGGTGAGCCCATCTCTCGGTGTCGCCGGCGAAAGCGAACAGTGATAAAATTAGACATCCAGCGCAGTACACGCTGCACAGGAATAACAAACTCATTAGCAGGCACTGTATTTCTTTTACTGCTCCTAGGTGAAGCAGGCACAGGCGTATAAAATATACAGTCCCACCCACGCAGGGGAGCCAGGTTACAAAAGATGCGAACAACAGTTAGCCAGGCAGTGCGGTCACATACGTGACAGGAATTTAACAGGAAAAAAAAAGTAGAAACGGAAAAAAAAATCCACGTTCGAAACAGGATCTTATTAGGATTTAACCTCGGGGTCTGTTGGCTTTTTTCCCCATATTCTCTCGGTGAAGAGAGAGGCTTGCTTGCGCTTTCAGCTTCTGTTCACCTTAGCTTATCGAACTATCGAAGCGACCGGGAATCGAAGCCCGATCTGGCGATCTGCCTCCTGTTTGTGGGCTCGTTTCTTGAGATCAACTCAACTGCAGTCTGCATCTGCACGAGTCAGACGAAAGAAAGCACGTGGTGTGCTGTACTTGCGATCTGAGCTTGGGTTGAATTAGGTCATCGCTGCAGGTTAGGGGCGTTAATCCTGCAAGATTAGATGACCGACAGCCATTTCTCCCTCCGGCCCTTGTCTTCCAATCAAAAACTGCAGCCACCGTCAGAGAATCAGAAAGCGCAGGGAAAGCATCCAGCACCCAGCAGTCCCAGCACCGACGTCCACCGGGATCTGATACTCCGGCCGGGACTTGCCGCTCCCCGGAATCACAGGAGCGGCACGCGGAACGTGTAGCCTCCGCCGACAGCCACTTGCGTGAGCTGAGCGGGAATTGATGGCCGATTGGCCCACCGATGGCCTGACCGTGCGCCTCGCATGCGAGTGCGACCGGCCTTTGCGTTCGCGAGTCGCGGCTCTGATTGACGTGAATTTCTCTCGCTTTTTCGTGAAAAAGAAAAGAGCTACTAGTAGTGTGGCGCCGATAGCAGGAGGGGCCGGGCGGGGCGCCGCTCGTCACGCGGCGCGCACATGGACGCAACGACGGTAGCGGGACGCCTGCCGCGTCTGAGGAACACGCGGCGCAGAGTGGCACGACGTGATTGGCCTTGTGATCTTGTGTGGGAGCGGAGAGGGGACGAGCCAGGCGCGTCTGCCGAGCCGTGGAACCTGTGGACTCCGGCCTGCGCACGGCGCCGGCGCGATTGGTGGGGTGCCCGCAGTCGGCAAGGACAGCCAAATGGCCAAATGGGCAAACAGTGCAGTTGCCAGGCCGCTGAGGTTGTAGCAGAAAAAAAAATAGTACATTGGAGCCGTTTTGCACCGATTCCTGCAAAATCTTCTTGGTTGGTGAAAAATAACAGGCACTTGGCCTGGAAAAATGACAATTTACCTGCACATATGGGTTTCAGAGCCTAACAGCTAAGAGGCCTATCGCGCTTTGCGTCAATTTTCTCAAATCCCTTTTGCTTTGTCCGCACCGACATTGCACACTGGAGTCTGGAGTTACAAGAAAGTAATGTCAGAGATTCGTTTGGGGAATGATGATCACATCTTGCGCCCAAGGTTAGACTAGGAACATTTATTTAATTGTTTTCTTCTGTGCGAAACGTTTTCTTCCTAACTGAAATACTATCTCTGAAACATTTTGTTTAGTGTGATGGGCCATTTCTTTTCCTCGTAAACGTTTGAGTGGGCCGTTGGCCTGAAGTGACTGATCCGGCTTTGGGCAAGGCTTCCTGAAAGAGCTGCACTTAAAAAAAAAGGGTTCCTGAAAGAGCTGCACTTAAAAAAAAAAGGCGGCTTCCTGAAAGAGATGCAGTGACCTGTGGGCCTGGATACGAAGTCGGTATACATAGGCTTAGCTTTAATTTGTTTGGGCCATGTAGCTGGCCTGCAACGTGTATCGACCTTGTGGGCTTCATCAGAACGCATAGTTTCATGAAGCAGGATGCAAAGCCTCCGTAGCCCATTTATTCATCTTGCTCCTAGAGGCCCAATTCTATTAAGATACTGGAAGGCCATAAAAATAAGGCAGCCTACGACTAGTGAGTGTGATTAGCGGTGGTCTCTTATTTTTGCCTAAACTATTCGTGGCATCTTTTTTGAACCCGGTGCAGATCAACATAGACGTGTATATATTCATATTCATCCCTATAAACATATACACGTACACCCTAATTGTATAAACAACTCTAAGAGACTAAACAGATTAGCAGATTTCGAGATTAACAAAGTTACTATAGACGCCTCACTGTTGAGCGACATGTTACGTGCCGTTGAAAAAATAAATTTTAAAATAGATTTATGAGAAATATGTTCACTCGGTGGACTGGTTCCCCAGCCCCACGCGGAACCTAACTAACTGAGCAATATTGCTCAGTTCACCCGTGTGATGGCACTTTGTACTCTTAAGGCACTTTGTACTATTGTTGAAACAGACACTTTTTATTTTTCAAATCACAATAAATGTTAGAATTTATATGGGCTTGGCCCAATAATAAATTCTGAAATTCATAATAAATCTCAAAGGCCCATTCATATGTGAGCAAAGAGGGGAAGTGGAACTCTTTAGTCCCACCTTGCTAGTGGAAGGGGAGGAGAACTTGCTTAAATATGGAAGTTCTCTCCACTTCCTCAAGTCTAGTGTGAGAAGGAGAAAGAGAAGTCCACGCGCGCGCGCGCTCGCCGCGGCGGGCCGGGCTGGGCGACTTGCGCGGGTGCGCGGCACCTGCGTGAATGGTCCGCCGAAATCCGGCTCCTCGCCTTGCGGGAGCGCGGTCTCCTTTTGCAGTTTTAGTTTTTGGTTTCTTGGCCTTCAAGTTGCAGAGTCCTAAACGGTTACGACTCAAGAGTCCTAAACCGATTTAGATCGTGATCGCGACACGAGGTCGGTTCAACAGGGCTATATAAGCAACCTATCGGCCACGCCAAAACGTATCTCAACACCTCTCGAGTTAGGGTTTGTCTCATATCGCTTTTGCGCTGCCGTCTAGTCGTCTCCAGTCCGTTCGCTTGCGTGCACCAGCGACCGGGCGAGCAGGTCTCCGGAACCCTCGTCTTTGCGATCCTGCACCGGGAGAAAGCGAATAAGGTTTTTGGGAAGCGCTCGTCGCGCGACTGCTCTCGTCTACAACAACGGGTCGTCTACCGTCCAAGTCAGGCGGCGCTACGTCCAGGCGTATTCGTCGTCAACTGCTCCGAGCTATTCCTCCAGCACTCATCGACGATCAGCCAGCACCGACTCCGTCACCGTCTTCTCCAGCTATCGAAAGGTACGCCGTTCGTGATCTAATGTCTATGTTTATATTAGATCTTATGTCTTTGATCTTGCCTTTTAATCTATCTGGTGTACGAACTATGCTTACACCGATTGTCATGTTTGAGATTATGTTATGCATGTTTTGTTATGCTAGTAAACAATACAATATGAGATATCTAGATCATCAATTTATCATGATTTATATTCTGGTTTTAATCTGGAAATTGCCTATTCTTTTAACAATCCAAAAACCTTATTATAGGTTTCCAGAATTAACTATGGCTAGTTTTGTTGATGCGCTGAAGCCAGAAAAATTTTCTGGAGAGCACTTTAAGAGATGGCAAGTTAAGGTCACCAATTGGTTGACGGCCATGAAAGTGTTTTGGGTGAGTGCTGGTATGCCCGAGGGAAATATCTCTGAAGAGGATCAGAGAGCTTTCCAGGATGCCAACCAAATCTTTGTGGGAGTTGTGCAGAATGTCCTTGCTGATCATATCTTTGATACAATTCTGCACATTAAAGACGCAAAGACTTTGTGGGATCATCTGTCAGCTACCTTTGGTGCTTCAGATACTGGCAAAGAGTTGTACATCATGGAGACTTTTCATGACTACAAGATTGTTGCAAACAAGTCTATAGTCGAACAAGCTCATGAGATACATCGTCTGGCAAAAGAGCTTGAACTCCTTAACTGTGTTATACCCGATGAGTTTGTGGCTGGATGCATTATTGCAAAGCTACCTTCCTCGTGGAGGAATTTCGCCACAAGCCTTAAACACAAGAGACAGAAAATATCAGTTGAAAACCTGATAGCATCTCTTGATGTTGAAGAGAAGGCTCGGGCTAAAGATAACACTGAGAAGGGGAACGAGGAAAGAGCTAGCGCCCACTTCGTCCAGAAAAACCATGGCAAGTACAAAGGAAAGCCTAAGTCTTTCAATGCCAAAACTACTACTACATTTAAGAAGAAGAAGAAGAACAAAGCAGAGTTGCCATGCTTCACTTGTGGAGAGCTTGGGCATTTTTCCAAAGAGTGTCCGGAGCGAGCGGACCGCAAAGGGAAAAAGAAGAATGTCAACCTTGTGACTACTAGCGATGCTGATGACGGGTATGGTAATTTTCCTACTGTACTATCAGTATTTCAATCACCAAATTGGTGGGTTGATACAGGTGCTAATATTCACGTGTGTGCTGATATCTCTCTGTTTTCTTCTTATCAGGGGCTCCAAGGTTCCTCCGTCCTAATGGGGAATGGATCACATGCTTCTGTTCGTGGTGTTGGCACGGTAGATCTGAAGTTTACTTCGGGGAAGATCGTGCAACTGAAGAACGTGCAGCATGTCCCTACTATACGCAAGAACCTTGTTAGCGTATCTCTTCTTTTGAGAGATGGTTTTAAAGTAGTTTTAGAGTCCAATAAAGTAGTTATGTCTAAGCATGGACAATTTATTGGTAAAGGCTATGATTGCGGAGGCTTGTTCCGCCTATCTTTGGCAGATTTTTGTAATAAGTCAGTAAATCATATTTGTGGCACAATTAATGATAGTTCTAATGTTTGGCATTCTCGTTTATGTCACGTGAACTTTGGTTTAATGTCACGTTTGTCTAGCCTGAGTTTAATTCCAGATTTCACTATTGCCAAAGGTTCTAAGTGCCATAGTTGTGTGCAATCAAAGCAACCTCGAAAGCCTCACAAGGCAGCGGAGGAGAGAAACTTGGCACCTCTAGAACTCATACATTCTGATCTTTGTGAGATGAATGGTGTGTTGACAAAAGGTGGAAAGAGATATTTCATGACTTTAATTGATGATGCAACTAGATATTGTTATGTTTACTTGCTTAAAACTAAAGATGAAACGCTAGACTACTTTAAAATCTATAAGGCTGAAGTTGAGAATCAACTAGAGAGAAAGATTAAACGTCTAAGGTCAGATCGTGGTGGTGAGTATTTTCCTATGCTTTTTGATGATTTCTGTACGGAACATGGTATTATTCATGAGAGGACAGCTCCCTATTCTCCTGAATCAAATGGGATTGCCGAGAGGAAAAACCGCACGTTGACTGACTTGGTGAATGCCATGTTAGATACTGCTGGTCTTTCTAAGGCATGGTGGGGGGAAGCTTTATTAACTGCGAGTCATGTCCTGAATAGAGTTCCAAACAGAAATAAAGAGACAACTCCATACGAGTATTGGGTTGGAAGGAAACCATCACTTACATACTTACGCACGTGGGGATGTTTGGCGAAAGTCAATGTTCCAATTTCTAAGAAGCGTAAGCTTGGACCAAAGACTGTGGATTGCATCTTTCTAGGATATGCACATCATAGCATAGCCTATAGATTTTTAGTAGTAAAATCTGAAGTACCTGATATGCATGTGGATACGATCTTTGAATCTCGTGATGCTACATTCTTTGAGAACATTTTTCCTATGAAAGATATGCGTAGCAATGCTAAGTTTTCTTCTGAATTAACTCCTGATTTTACTACACCTATTGAGTCTCCACTTAAGTCATTTGAACAACCACTTAATGAAGTTCCTGAGGAGGATGACAATGAAATTCTTGTGAGGAACAAGAGACGAAGGATTGCAAAATCCTTTGGTGATGATTTCATTGTGTACCTTGTGGATGATACTCCTACTTCAATTACGGAAGCATTTGCATCTCCAGATGCAGATGATTGGAAAGAAGCTGTTCGTAGTGAGATGGACTCGATTCTTTCTAATGGTACCTGGGAGTTATCTTTGTTGCCTTTTGGTTGCAAACCTGTGGGTTGTAAGTGGGTGTTCAAGAAGAAGCTTAGACCTGATGGTACTATTGACAAGTACAAGGCTCGGCTTGTGGCTAAAGGTTATACCCAAAAAGAAGGCGAGGATTTCTTTGATATTTATTCACCTGTTGCTAGATTAACCACTATTCGAGTATTACTTTCCCTGGCTGCCTCATATGGTTTTCTCATTCATCAAATGGATGTGAAGACAGCTTTTCTTAATGGAGAGTTGGATGAGGAGATCTATATGGATCAGCCTGATGGGTTTGTAGTAAAAGGTGAAGAGCAAAAAGTGTGTAAGTTATTGAAATCTTTGTATGGCTTGAAACAAGCACCCAAACAATGGCATGAGAAGTTTGACACTACTTTAATTAGTGCAGGCTTTGCTGTTAATGAAGCTGATAGGTGTGTGTATTATCGACATGGTGGGGGTCAATCTGTTATATTATGTTTATATGTTGATGATATTCTTATTTTTGGAACAAATATTGATGTTATTAATGAAGTCAAGTCTTTCCTATCAAAGAGCTTTGATATGAAAGATCTGGGTGAAGCTAATGTTATTTTGAACATTAAGCTGATTAAGGATGAGAGTGGGATTACTTTATTGCAATCTCACTATGTTGAGAAGGTTTTGAGTCGCTTTGGCTTTATGGATAGTAGACCTTCTCCAACACCTTATGATCCCAGTGTGACTTTGAGAAAGAACAGAAAGATTGCTAGAGACCAACTGAGATACTCTCAGATTATTGGTTCACTCATGTATCTAGCGAGCGCAACTAGACCAGATATCTCATTTGCTGTGAGCAAGTTGAGTAGGTACATGTCCAACCCGGGTGATAATCATTGGCATGCACTTGAAAGAGTTTTGCGTTATCTCAAAGGTACAATGAGTTTTGGAATTCACTATTCTGGGCACCCAGCTGTGCTAGAGGGATATAATGATGCAAATTGGATTTCTGATATTGATCAGATCTACGCCACTAGTGGGTATGTTTTTACCCTTGGAGGTGGTGCGGTGTCATGGAGGTCTTGTAAACAGACTATATTGACTAAATCAACCATGGAAGCAGAACTTGCTGCTTTAGATACAGCTTCTGCAGAGGCAGAGTGGCTGCGTGAGCTTTTGTCTGACTTACCGGTGGTTGAAAAACCAATACCGGCTATCCTTATGAACTGTGATAATCAAACAGTGATCACGAAAGTGAACAGTGCTAGGGATAATGCGAAGTCAACAAGACACGTTAAAAGACGTTTGAAGTCTGTCAGGAAGTTGAGAAACTCCGGAGTAATAGCTGTGACCTATGTACAAACAGACAAAAACCTGGCAGATCCCTTTACTAAAGGGTTATCACGGAATGTGATAGAAATCGCATCAAGGGAGATGGGTATGAGACCTATATGAGTTTACAGTAGTAGTAACCCAACCTTTTTGATCGGAGATCCCGTGACTAAGGATCTGGGAAGAACAAGCTATTGGTAAACTGAGGAGAGTAATTTCTAGACCCTCTCTTTGTGAAGATGCAATACTCTCATTGCTATGAGGCACTGTATGGAAGGTTGGCAAATACCTTAATATGTTCTATTGGTTTTTAAAAGCAAAGATGCTGTCCTACAGAGTATTCTTGAAAGAACATACCTATATGAGCCATGACTGTTAAACGTCGCAGTCTATGAGATTAGGGTGATCTCTAGTAAGCTCATGAAGAGACCATGGAGTATGACGTATATGCTCCACCCACGGAGAAAGGCTATTGGCAGCCAGGTACTAGCTTAACCTTGAGTAAAACTTGCTTCACGAAAAACTTGCAATTCAAGGCTTAGTCCATTGTTCAAGTTGTGAATAAGTGTAACTCGAGGTTATAGGCAGAAGTTCAACTTAACAGTCTCTGCTAAACACTAGTATATCAAACAGTAGCGGGAACAGGCAAATCTCTAAATGGGCATTTGAGATCTGGTGGGGGATTGTTAGAATTTATATGGGCTTGACCCAATAATAAATTCTGAAATTCATAATAAATCTCAAAGGCCCATTCATATGTGAGCAAAGAGGGGAAGTGGAACTCTTTAGTCCCACCTTGCTAGTGGAAGGGGAGGAGAACTTGCTTAAATATGGAAGTTCTCTCCACTTCCTCAAGTCTAGTGTGAGAAGGAGAAAAAGAAGTCCACACGCGCGCGCGCTCGCTCGCCGCGCCGCGCCGGGCCGGGCGGGGCGGGGCGGGGCGAGGCGAGGCGACTTGCGCGGGTGCGCGGCACCTGCGTGAATGGTCCGCCGAAATCCGGCTCCTCGCCTTGCGGGAGCGCGGTCTCCTTTTGCAGTTTTAGTTTTTGGTTTCTTGGCCTTCAAGTTGCAGAGTCCTAAACGGTTACGACTCAAGAGTCATAAACCGATTTAGATCGTGATCGCGACACGAGGTCGGTTCAACAGGGCTATATAAGCAACCTATCGGCCACGCCAAAACGTATCTCAACACCTCTCGAGTTAGGGTTTGTCTCATATCGCTTGCGAGCAGGTCTCCGGAACCCTCGTCTTTGCGATCCTGCACCGGGAGAAGGCGAATAAGGTTTTTGGGAAGCGCTCGTCGCGCGACTGCTCTCGTCTACAACAACGGGTCGTCTACCGTCCAAGTCAGGCGGCGCTACGTCCAGGCGTATTCGTCGTCAACTGCTCCGAGCTATTCCTCCAGCACTCATCGACGATCAGCCAGCACCGACTCCGTCACCGTCTTCTCCAGCTATCGAAAGGTACGCCGTTCGTGATCTAATGTCTATGTTTATATTAGATCTTATGTCTTTGATCTTGCCTTTTAATCTATCTGGTGTACGAACTATGCTTACACCGATTGTCATGTTTGAGATTATGTTATGCATGTTTTGTTATGCTAGTAAACAATACAATATGAGATATCTAGATCATCAATTTATCATGATTTATATTCTGGTTTTAATCTGGAAATTGCCTATTCTTTTAACAATAAAAAGTAAATCCTCGGGCAAAAGTTAAAAGTGCACATAGAATATGTGGAACCTTTTGCCAACCTAATCTACTCGAAAGTATAGTTAATTCCTGACGATGGTGATTTAGCCTATAAATACATTACCTGTCCCTTTCGCCGTAATTGTGCATCAAGCCAGCACCGAATTTTTTTTTTCATTGGCTTCCACCAGTCGCACTGGAGTTTGGCTTGCCAGGGAAAGGGACTCGCGGTGATTTGTAAATCAAAAGCTGTTGATTTAAGCATCTCCAATAGTTTGGAAAAATGACTTACTATTCTTGTTTTATTGGGAAAAAAAAGAAAAAACGTTCTCCAACAGATTGGTATATGACTTACTAAATTTTTCCAAGTTGAAATCAGAGGCAACATACTTGGTATATTTAACAAGTCAGCTTCACTTGCTATTCGGCGTTTCTTTCTCTTTTGCTGCTGCCGCCACTTCTCCCGCGCCTATTTTTCTATGTTTACTAAGCCCAATTTACCAAACTATTGGAGATACATCAAAAATTTACTTGCCAAAAGTTTTAGTAAGTTGCTAAATGATAACTTTTCTCAAGTCAATTTTTCCAAACAATTGGAGATGTTGTTAATGTATTCATCATCAATCTGCATATCCTACACATATTGACACATATTCAAATCGTCGTCCTCCCCCTGCGTAGAGCCGGGGGTCGTTAGCCTGGCTTTAGCCGACAGGTCTCGTCGCATCAATTCCCATCGTCCTACTCAGCCCGAATTGTTTAGTCACGGTGCTTATCGCATTATCATCGGTTTCATTATGGATGCTCATCCGAAGGAGCGCAGAAAGGGTGTACGGAGTAGTCTGTAGTGTAGCTCAAGCTCCTCGATCATAGTCAGATGCTGTGGGCTGTGGCGAACTGGCGATGTTATCGGAAGCCACGCCACACCGCCGAGTCGCCGACCCTACCACTCGATCGAATTCCCATTGGGCGGCCGTTGCTGTTTTGGAAACGAACCGTTCTGATCCATGATCCCTTTCATGATTCATCATGCAGAGAATCATTTCTGGGACCTTCAGAAAAGACCTTGTGGCGGAGCAGGAATGCATGGTTTGTCGGATCATTATTGCTTGCTCATTTTTGTCATGGAGCTAGGGCTAGGGCGCTTTCTTATTTTCTGTTCATCGAGCTTATCTTAGTCCTGATTACACCTGGCATGTAGCATGTACGAGTACTGGCCATGCCATTGGCAATCATTGTTTAGCTTCTAATGGGAATAATGGTTCGGTCTCCACAAGTGGGTTCTGTATGAGATTATTGTGCGATCGAAACCCTGTCGCGCCTACCAAATTACGATCCTTACCTTGCGCATCTCATCCATAGCATGCCGGGCGAGAGAAACCATGGGTCTAAATATCTCTTCTTGGTGGCACTGTGGCAGCAGCACACGAACATGATGAGCGGTCGATGTTCAGCATGTGGGGTCAGATTCTTCGATCAGGCGTGACCCCGTGAGAGAAAGATGTGTTTGTCTGAAAGGATCTCGATCATCGACAGGCAAGACGGCCGCCTCATAGTATGTGTATACCGCGCTAGTCCACTACTGCTGCTAATACTCCCTCCGTCTCAGAATATAAGACGCGATTTGACTGGTGCGGTCTTCAAGATTATATTTTGACCATTAATTTATATTATTTTATATAACTAATGGAAACAACAAAAATATCATTAGAAAATATTTGTAAAGATAAATCTAATGGTACCATTATTGTACTATGTATTTTTTATTTTATTAGACTTATTATTGGTCAAAGTTAATAAAGTTTGAATTTTGAAATAGATGCATGTCTTATATCCTGAGACGAAAGGAATAATAAATTAATTTCAAGATTAGTGGTGACCCTGGGTAACTAGATAAGACACGCGGGCTCCTCTCTCCTATGTCAGTTTCAGTGGGAAGTTTCATTGCATTGTTTTCAAGATTATCATGTCATATAAAAATAAAATAAAATTTAAATGAAACTTTCCATTTAAAGTGAGAGTTTTCATTTTGTAGTTTCATATATATTTAATTTATTAACTTATAGAGAGTAGGTAATCGTGCCAAGATGTGACAACCTATTTAATGTAAATGAAACTTATATGAAATTTCTATTGAGATTGATTTAATATGAAATCTTACCCACAAATACAAGTGCAGGCGGTATAAAATTTGCAGCAGTGGATACCCACCGTAGATTCAATATCTCACATGTCCATGCGTAATATCCAATGCATGAGAGAGTCGTGGTTTTCCTTTTTAATTGCTCCTCCTTACTCATCAAAAAAAAAAATTGCTCCTCCTTAATTTATATATCTCAGTTTCATGCATTGGAGAATTATTATATGCATGAATACATGACATTAATCCGTCCAGTTTTTCTTCTAAACTTTACGCAATAGATAATTTGGCACGAGCAGCTGCCATACGTACGTACACTCGGCCAGCAAAGGGAAACATTTTTCACAACAGGCAGGTATCGAGATAGGCAATATAGCAATTCTCTGACCTGTCACAATGAATGTTTGAAAAAAAAAATGCTTCATATTAAGATAGGCAATAATGCAGACATCAGGCAGTGAGCGAAATCGACCTGCACCGTTGGGAAAAAAAATTAACACAAATTGCGCAGACATCTTTGTACTACCCAATAATGCAGCAGAAGTGTCCGTGCATATCCGCGCCCTTAACATCTCCCTCTGGATTTAGTGCGGCCATAATCTCAAATTATTTGATGCAGTGACGTGATGTGATGCGCATAATAATAAGATCACACTACCCAAGACCCCCCGTGTCCAGCTCATACAAATCCGGAGCAAAATTCACGTGTTCCTCTGAAATTCAGATCGCGCGCGCGGACACTGCACCTTGCCGCCGCCTTGGCGGATGACTGGGTCCTGCCGTTCAGGATGCGAAGCATATCCGGTTTTATTATCCAGGCTTCAGGCCTTTGAGCGCAAGCCACGGACGGAAACTTCCGCGACTCGTGAGTTCTTGCCGTGCTGCGCGCGGCGGCAGCTCTAGCACCAGGCAGCAACCACCGCGCGTCGGCCCACCGAGTTAGTGAGGACAGCGCGGAGGCGGCGGGGACCCGTCGTGGAATCGAAGGGGAACGAGGCCGCGAGAGGGAGTAGTTGCTGGATCGCCTGCAGCCTGGACTTTACTGCACACGCTGTGTGGCTGTGTCCCTGTGCGCCCTATAGTGCGAATTTCTGTCTAATTTAGTTTAACTAGCTAAAGAAAAGCAATGGTTAGGATCTACTACTTCTATGGTTGTACTATGGATGGTTGTGGCTCAGATTCACACGTACTTCTATAAGGCAAACAGATACTACCGCGGTTCAAGTTTTTCTGACCGACCCGTGGTGGCACCAACGCTGAGCATTACAAACGGTAGGCTGGCTCTTCAATCTTCATGGTCGATCGAGCGCATAGAATCCGGCTAGGTGCCTGACGTGGATCCGTGCTGTCCCCGTGTCCCAGCCAGCAGCCGGGCCCCACTTGCGCGTCCCCAATCGCCTCATCCCATCCGCATATCCCTAGGGCCCACCTGGCGACCAGCTACCACTGCCCGTTCGCCACGTCCCCACGCTCCCGGTATATATACGAGCTCCTCTTCCCCCGCCACGGTCGACCAAGTCCGACGACGGAGAGCACCGTGTGCTTTGCTTGGCGCGCTAAAAGAAGCAAGGAAACCAAATCGTAGCAAACACACACACAGCCACCATGGTGATGGAGGAGCCGGCGACAGACGGTGAGATGAGCTTGTCGAACATGGTGCTGGGCTTCCTGGAGGATTTCGAGCGGGACCACCAGCGACGGCCGGACAACGACGACGACGACGACGATGGCTCCAGCGGTGGCGACACCGCCGAGAGCAAGGCCTTCTGGCAGACCCAACATTCGCAGCTGCACGTAAGTCCTCCGTCCGTTAATTTGATGATGGCCAGTTCTGTTTCGATTGCGTGTTGGTGGTCGAGATCGAGCGCCTGTTCTTCTTGGTCAATTAGAAAGACGATCGAATTGAGGGACGCAGACGGCAGATTAATATGCGTGGATGTGGATGACACAGGAGGCTCTGGCCAAGAGCAGCCCGGCCGAGAGCAGGATCCGCGCGGACACGGAGGAGGCCGTCAAGAGCATGCGGCGCGCCGCCGCCTGCTCCTGCACGGGGCGACCCGCCGCCCGGGACTGCCGGCCGTGCATGCTCCGGCACGTCGCCGAGCGGCTGCGCCACGCCGGCTACAACAGCGCGCTCTGCAAGTCCAAGTGGACGCGCTCGCCGGACATCCCTTCAGGTAAACTGCACGATGCTGCTTACGACGTCGCGTCGCGCCGTAATTAACCTCTCTTCATTCTGCTTTACCTCGCACCGATTCTTAGCTGAAATCACGACGATCACAAACGCAATAGAGAGGAATATCCAAATTATGCATGGGACCTTTTAGTCAAGATCGAGAAGATTCTTGTCTGTGCAAGCAAACCTTTTTCGCGAACATACATGCTGCAACTGGCTGACTTATTTTGTTGTTGCTGTTTAGCCCCTTGTCACATAGTATCACATATAAGGATTTTTTTTGGGCGTGTAGAATTATACTAGTAGAAGCTATATAGTAGCATATGCTGCCAGTAGCGCCTGCCTACCTGCTATTCTGTATAAACTCACATGGTTCACATGGACATGGTCATCCTCCGATGACAGACGCTTCCCAGCTGATACTCCTACAGCCCAACTAAACTAACAAACAGCAGCCAGGCAAACGGGTCACTTTCTCTGACGGTTCAGCGTTAGCGTTCACCACTTGCAGCAGCGTCCACATCCACCCTGTCCCTCTCCGACCCAACAGACAGGGAATTACAACACGTTAGCTAGCTAGCTAGCGCCGAACGAACATCCCAAAAATCTTCTGAAACCAGATATTCGATGCCGAACAAGTTGGTTGGTTCGTCGGCTCTCTGCTTCACGAGTTATTAATTTGGCCAGTCCGTTTCCGTTACATGCTGCTGCGTGCTGACGTGTTCAATTAATTTCCCGACCCGCCCCGAAACGTGCTCGTGCACAGGCGAGCACAGCTACGTGGAGGTGGCGGTGCAGACGAGGAGCGGCAAGGCGGTGCGCGTGGTGGTGGAGCTCAGCTTCCGCGCCGAGTTCGAGGTGGCGCGCGCCAGCGCCGGGTACCGCGCGCTGGTGGCCGCGCTGCCGGAGGCGTTCGTGGGGCGGGCCGACCGGCTGCGCGGCGTCGTCAAGGTCATGTGCGCCGCCGCCAAGCAGTGCATGAAGGAGAACAACATGCACTTGGGCCCCTGGAGGAAGCACAAGTACATGCAGGCCAAGTGGCTCGGCACGCCCGAGCGGACGCCGGCCTCGGCTGCGGCGGCGGCGGCGCCGGTGGTGGTGGTCCCGTCGGTGACCGTCGGCTCGCCAGAGAAGCCGACCAAGTTCAGGGCGTCCATGCTGACCGTCGACTTTGGCCGGACCGCGGTGGAGGTCGCGTGATGGACAGAGACACGCACGACGTGTTGTGTTTGGCAGACCCGCTAGGGGAGTGAGCATATATAGAGGAGTGTTAATGTACGGGAAGAAAAAAGTTCTATAGAGTGTACCCGGGTTTATTTTAGGTTTTTGTCAGGATTCAGGATTCAGAAAGACGATGTTGAAGGCCGATTCGGTAATCAATCGAGCTCGAGATAAGACTATAAGAGTAAGACAGGCCTGCGACGTGCTCCGATCGCGTCGCTGTAAGGGAGCTGCAAGCTCAAAGCTCATGAATTTTGTTTGAAACTGAAGAATGGCCCTATTGTATTGTAAATTTGTAAGGGAGGGAATGCAACTGAGCCTCACTTGCGCTGACAGAACTTAGGCAACCGATGATTGTCGATGTCGACTAATAATGCGCTCAGAATAATAATCATATATTACTTGTATATGAAGTCACAGCTTTTGATAATAAAGCTACGTCCTTTCGAGTCATGTAAGCAGATCCACAAGAAACTGAACACAGTTTGCGACAGCACCAACCATATAAAAAGCTCTGTTATTAGTCAAAATTCACATGACTAGGATGCTATAGTAAATATGGACATGTTAAACAAAAAAGTAATTGCAGGCTCATAAAGGCACGTGCATGCATCACAGGAAGGCATCCACACATGCCCATGTGAATTGTGTGCCTCAAAGTCACACGAGTTCTTGATGTGACGATGTCAACCATTTCAAGCCCTTGAAGAAGCAATTTCAGCAACCTATGTATTCACATTTTGTGTATTGGTGAAAGAGAACACTACCATGGTGAAGCAAAGCAATTGCTAGTTGTTCTAGTCTTTCTTTAAAAAAAACTATATAGACAGGAACTAACTGAAATTGCATGTTGTTGCCTATCGGATTAGCACGGTTTGGAAGGGAGAAGATACTGGACGGCTATGTTTGAGCTTTTGGACCCAGTGAGCAAGCCAGTTCTTGTGATCATGAGTCTCCTGGCAGATCGAGCTTGGCATATTGCCGAGCGTCCCATCTCTGTCAAGAACAGTCTTAAACTTCTCCAGTATCTGAACTATTTGACAGAAGTCAGGCCTCTTCTCCGGATGCGAGGCCCAACATTGCTCAATTAGAAGTCGTACTGGTGCTGGGCAGCTAGTAGGAATTGGCGGCCTCACATTCTGAAAATTAGAAAAGTATGCACATCATTTGGGTTTTCGGTTTTCCAGAAGTATGCAGAGTCATGAGACAAAATGTTTTTCTTTGAAGTGTATGAGACAAAATGTCTATGTAGTACTTTTGAAACTTCACCATACAGTGTTGTTATTTAAAATGTCTCAACAAGTTGTTTCTTTAGCACCCCGCAAAAAAAAAAAGTTGTTTCTTTAGCAACAATCTCTTGATTCTGATCAAGTCAGTGAATATATATTACCACGATGCAGGGAGGGAAGGAAATGGGCATCAGGTTATTATTACCTTGTCAAAGACAGCAAAAGCTGCTTGAAATGGATTCAAATCTTCGTATGGTATCGTTCCAGAAAACATTTCCCACAAGATAAGGCCAAAGCTGTAGACATCGACTTTTCGACCGTACGCCTTGCGCTTCATCATCTCTGGAGCCATCCATCTGAATGTCCCAGTGTCATTTGCCAGAGGGCCACAGTACTCTTCTTCACAGGCTATTCCAAAATCAACAATCTTTGCAGAAAACTCTTCATCGAATATGATGTTGTCTGGCTTTACATCACGATGCACAACTCCCTGCGAGTGAATGTATGCCATGCCACGCGCGATGTCCAGGCTAATTGAGATGATCTTGTCCAGGGGAAGAGCCTTGTGATCCAGCTTGTGCAAAAACGCTCTCAGAGAACCACCAGAAAGGAATTCAGTTATGACACAGAATACTGGTGGACTGCGGAATGCTCCAACCAGCTACATAGAAAAAAAGTGGATGGAGCGGGTGAGAGAGTGAGGAGACTCATAAAAAAAACAAGGTCATATAATCTGTAACTACTCCGTGTCATGCATGATAAAAGGATGGGCTTTCATATCCTGAATTTCTACCCCTCCTCCGTCCATAAAAAAAAAAGAGTCATTCTCGTTTCTTAAAAAAGTCAGCAGACTTCAACTTTGACCAAATATATATAATAAAATATTAATATTTATGATATATAATTAGTATCATTGGATAAATTTTTTAATATACTTTTATAATAAACTTATTTGGAGATAAAAATATTGCACACATTTTGTATAAACTCAGTCAAAGTTGGGAAAATTTGACCAGCACGTATCTCATAGACATTATTTCTGGGACGGAGTAGCACTTCGCAGGCAATATATATAGGATTATGCCAGCATAATTATTACAAAATGGGAAGTCATCAGTTACCTTGATGACATTAGGATGATTGAGGCGTGACAGCGTGGTGACCTCCGTGCTGAACTGCTTCTCGAGCTGAGCAGCCAGCTCTGCATCTTCCTCGTCGTCAGGCTGTCTGATGAACTTGACAGCAACAGGCTGCTGCTCTTTGTAGATTCCGTGGAACAGCCGGCTGTGAGCCCCGGACGCAAATCTGTGCCCAATGAGTAGCTGGGAGCGATCGACGGACCATTTCTCGAGTACCTCCTTCACCGCCCTTCCGTTGGCATGGCCTTCCTTCTTCCTACCCTTCAGTTCCGGCGGACTCCGCCAATCTTCCGGCGGGTGGGCGCGAAGTCTTATGCCCATACGCTGGAGGGACCAGCGAGCTCACGATTCCGACTCCAACCGAGGACGAGGTCGTATGTTTTCTTTCCTTGCCTTGCCTTGCCTTTCCTTTCCTTTCCTTTCTGATATATACTGTACCTTTTTTCCGATTCCGACTACGACGTGGTATACGTATGTTTTTCTTTTCTTTCTTCTTTCTTATATTTCTTTTCCATTTTTATTTTGCGTATATGTTTCTCTTTTTCTTTCTTTTTTACTTTTTTTATTCGACTCCGACACGATATCTAGATACTCCCTCCGTATAGTAAATATATGATGTTTTGGACATTGACACGGTCTCCAAAGTATAACTTTGACTTTATTTATATAAAAAAATATTTATCAAAAAGTGATATATATATATATATATATTATAAAAGTATTTTTCAAGACAAATCCGTTCATATGGTTTTTATATTTTTAAACTCAATAATTTAAAAGTTATTTCTAATTTATATTTCCAATGTTTAACCAAAACCTTGTCCAAAACGTTATCTATTTCCTATACGAAGTGAGTACGTATGTTATTTTTTTTAATATTTCATTTTTCCTTTTACGTATGTTCATCTTTTTTTTCTTTCTTATATTTCTTTTACTTCAGATTCCATCGAGGTACGTACGTATGATTTTTTTATTCTTCTTAATATTTTTATTTATTTATTTTTCAAATTACGATTCTTGTTTGTTTCATGCTTTATTTTCGTCATTCTCTTTTATTTGGATTTTTTCTTTTCATTTCATTTATCCTTTTTATTTTTATTTTTCTTATTCATTATTTTACAAAATAAATTATTTCAATTATTTGTCTCTTTTTCATGTTCTACCTTTTCTCCATAGTATAATATGATGTTCTATAATATACTTTTGTATGTTTAATTATTATTTTTTATTTTAGTAAAAATTTATATTCATGAGAAGTTCAATTTATATTTGTTCATTATTTGTGTAGTATTTATACAATTCTCTATGATTTATTTTTATGTGCAGTATTTGCATAATGTTCTGCGATGTATTTTTATTGCACACATATAGCATGTTCTAGGTATATTTTGAGTGTTCACTTAGGATCCATACAATGTTCCGTGATGCATTTTCGATTGTTCACACTATCCATGAATTTTTTTACAATATATTTTATGTTGTTTACATAGTACCAACATGATATTTCATGGTAGATTATCGACTTCACACAATTACACGTTACCACGATACATATGTTCTATGATATATTTTTATTTTGTTTACTTATTTTTTATTATTATCTCCGCGATGCTTCTTTTGTGGAGTCATTCCTCTCAGTATCGTTTGGCAGGGCTCCCCTTCGAGTCGAAGCTGTAGCCACTCTAAGAATCCTACCAAATAGAGTCTTACTATCTAATCCTGTTTGTCTGAGCTATTGGATCAGAACCAAACCTACTCTTTTTTTTTAGAAGAGGGCAAAGCCTCGGCTTTTAAGAAAGCAAGAGTACGATACAGACTGGGGACACCAGTTTCTTGAAAGCCAGCAAACAAACAGCAAAGCCTAATATGACCACTAGATTTCCTGAATGTTGGTGGACACCAGAGGCAAAGGCTTGAAATTCTTCCTCCAAAGCAAAATCTTGTCCTTAACTTGCATGAAGTGCCGCCGGTCCTCTTCCTTGAGCAGGATACTCCATTTCTGCATGAAGGATATAGCAATGTACATAACATCAGATGGATTCTTCGGGAATGAGTGTTCGATAGCCATCTTATTTCTATTGGTCCAAATGGCCCAAGCAAAGCCTGCAAAAATGAACAAAACCAATCTGATAGGTAGGGGCCCCTTGCCCTTTAACCAAGACTCCGAGAAGTCATCTAATGAAGTAGGGGAGGAATGCAAATGATAGATGTCCTACAAGACCCCCCATAAAAATCTGGATATGTGACACTTAAAGAAGATATGATTAACAGATTCTAAACCATCACCTAAACAGCAAAGATTTCCCCCTTTCCAGCCCCTGCTAGTGAGGTTAACAGCACATTGCAATTTATTATTAAAAATCTGCCACAAAAAGAACTTTATTTTTAAAGGGACTCTACTTTTCCATATGTGGCCAGCCGCCCGATTATATGTGCCCCCATAACTGATAAACCTGTATAGCAACTTAACAGAGAAGTGACCCTTTTTTTCCAGCGCCCAGACAACAGAATCAGTAGAATTCACATCAAGAGAAACTTGCCCAGGGAACGAGCGAGTGCTCGTTTGGTCAGTAGCACGAGCCGTGCACTCGCCACCCCGGGTTCGATCCCGGTGCCCGCGTATTTCCGTGCTCGGTGCATGGGAATGGGGAGCAAAAAGCTCTTCGGTTCAAAAAAAAAAAAAGAGAAACTTGCCCAAGAATATCCCTCAGTTCAATCCATTTTTTAAAACTCTCAGCCGAAAGAGACCTCTTGAAATCAACATACCACTCATTTTCAACCCAACAATCAGCAACAGCAATGTCAGGGTCCCTAACCAGATTGAAAAGTTCCTCAAAAGCAATATACAAAGGGACATTCAACACCCAGCAGTCCTTCCAGAATAACTCCTATTAAACAGAGCCTGAAATTATGATTGAGTATCTTATAAGTTTGAAGTGTCTGATCAAATTGGTTCAACAATTTACAAACACAACTTTCCTTTTAAGAGTAAAATTGCTTCCACCATACAAGAACTTGACAAGTGGGTACAAAATGATCCAACAACTTGTAAACTGCTCAAATAAGTCGAACAACTTGACAATTTTTGTGCATATAAGGCTACAACACTGCTATATATGGCAAAATACGTACTCACCAGTTATGGGCTAGAATTAATTATTAGATAATCCAGCCAGTAAAAACATCCCAAATTAAACTTGAACAATACTCCCTCCATTCCGAATTATAAGACAATTTGATTTTTTTAGATATATTATTTTTGCTATATGTGTATCTAGATATGATATATATCTAGTGCATAAAAAAAGTTACATATTAGAAAAGTAAAAACATTTTATAATTTGAAACAGATGGAGCACTAGATTGGTTGCAATCTACAAAAGATGATCACATTTGCACTAGAATAGCCTTCTATTTTGGATAAAGAAGACTACTTCACTACTTGGGAGCCGTCGGATCCTGAATTTCACAAGCAAAGTAACCGAATCTCCTTCCCGCACGCACGGGCGCAGAGCGCTCCCGCATGCCCCTACCACGCCGCGCTCGCCACCGGAGAGTGCCAATAGAATAAAGCTAGCGAAGCCAATGCAGGTCGCCGTCAACACCACCACTGTCGGCGCTCACCCGCACCCAACAAAGTCGTCCTTCCTCCGGCCATCCCCTCCTTGCCGCGTCTACTTCCACGCCTCTCCACTTCCGAACCTTAGGGCGACCGCCATGGCCACCAAGTCGCAGCTGATCATCACTCGCCCCGACGACTGGCACCTCCATCTTCGGGAAGGTGGTGTACTCGAGGCTGTAGTGCTACACAGGTTCGTCTAACCGTAGCTGCTGCTTGGTTTTTGATGGTGCACGCCGGGTGTTCGATGTAATGTTTCTGAGGCTGTGTGGCAGCGCGAGGCATTTTGGGAGGGCCATCATCATGCCCAACTTGAAGCCGCCGGTGACCACAACGGCGCGGGCGGTGGAGTACAGGGAGGAGATAATGAGGGCGCTGCCGCCAGGGAGTAGCTTCGTGCCGCTCATGACACTGTACCTCACAGACAACACAAGCCCAGAGGAGATCAAGCTCGCAAGTATGAAGTCTCTCCATGCAGTAACATACCTGTTCTCCAGTTTTTGCTAATCTTGTGAACTGAAGCATCGTCTTTATCTAGTGGTATGCTGGCATGTAGCATGGTTTTTGAGGCATCTCCTAGTCGTCTCCTAGGCGTTGAGGCGTATCCCAGGTGCTGCAGGACGCCACGGAGTTTTAGTTATACCATGTGGCCTAGACGTCCAGGCACCCCAGCGCCCCAGGACGCCACAACGTCTCAAAAATCATGGCATGTAGTCTGTAGATCAGCTTCGGAGTGCCGTGGCGGTGGTGGTTTGTGTACATCCATTTGCTCCAGAACCCTAACTAGTAAGAATCCAAACAGTAGTCAGCGCTATTGTTAGTTTCACTGTCTATTTGTGGTGGAGAGCTGGAGACAATTCAGATGCGCACTGTTCAATGAGTTTGTTGCCACATACTATCTGTTGAAAAGTTTGTCCAATGTGCTTAAAATACCAACTATTGTGTGCATTTATGGATTATCTAGACAGTGATGTTTATGTTCCATGCTATTTGGTTTCAGGAAAGAGTGGTATAGTCTTTGCTGTGAAGTTGTATCCTGCCGGAGCAACTACCAATTCCCAAGATGGTGTCACTGATATATTTGGGAAGTGCTTGCCAGTGCTCGAGGAGATGGTCAGGCAGGAAATGCCATTGCTTGTAAGTAGCTTTGGCACATTGCATTCTTGATACACTATTGACCTTTTTGTTGGAGTTTTACCCACATGCCTAGTCTCTACTGGACATAACTGTTGAGCAATTCTTGCTTCTAGTTAATATTTTGGTTTTGTCATGCTGCCTTGTGCAACATCTTTTATGGCTATTTGTGATTTTTCTTCAGGTTCATGGAGAAGTCACAGATCCACATGTTGACACCTTTGACCGTGAGAAGGTATTCATTGACAAAATATTGGCACCACTTGTACAAAAGCTTCCACAGCTGAAAATTGTCATGGAACATATCACAACCATGGATGCAGTGAACTTCATAGAATCATGTGAAGAAGGTGCTGCACTACTGCTGGAATGGCGTTATACTTCTTCCCTTTTCTTTTCTACGGGAATTGCATTATACTTCTTCCTTTTTCTATGAGTATAACACTTTCACGTTCCCAGGTCATGTTGCTGCAACAGTGACTCCCCAGCATCTCCTCCTTAATAGGAATGCTTTATTTCAGGGTGGCTTGCAGCCGCACAATTATTGCTTGCCAGTACTGAAAAGAGAGACTCATAGTATGTTGCAATTGCCCTCCTATAAGAAATGCTACCATTTGTTATAAAAATGCACAATCATATTTCTTTTGCTTCACAAAATAACTAGAATATCTTCAGAAATTATGAAAACCGCTTCTTAAGCATGATGATAATGATTTTTTGTTAAGAAATGTGACCTTCATCAATATATAACTATAGATTCATAACAATTTATCGTCTTACTTTTTTCTGTTGCCTGATTAAATTTGGGTATTGGCTACCATTTCATTTTACTGTCATATAACAAAGTTTTTTGTATGTATTTGAACCACACTCTGACTATAACTTTTCTGAACCATCAACCAGGACAAGCTATTGTATCTGCTGTAACAAATGGGAGTAGACGGTACTTTCTTGGTACTGACAGTGCCCCCCATGATAAACGGAACAAAGAATGTTCCTGTGGATGTGCAGGAATATATAGCGCTCCTGTTGCCTTGTCTCTTTATGCGAAGGTATTTGAAGAGGTAATCTCTATCTCCAGCACTCTCATGCTTTGTTTTCTGAGAGAATACATGACCGTTTTTCATCACCATTACTAGAATTCAAGAAAATCATCTTGCTGTTGATTGGTGTCTATTATATACATCACACTGAAGTTGCAACTATCACAAACTGCACATATGCTGAAATGATTGGTTTATTTTTCTGGACATGTTTCCACTATTTCAGGCTGGTGCCCTAGATAAGCTAGAAGCATTTACAAGCTTCAATGGCCCTGATTTTTATGGCCTCCCAAGGAACACTTCAAAGATTGTCTTGAGAAAGAATGCCTGGAAAGTTCCTGCAACTTATGAACACAGTTCAGGGGAGATTGTGCCTATGTTTAGTGGCAGCACCCTTGAATGGCTTCCATCTGATCAGCCTAAAGAGTAAACAGTATGCATTATTGGACCCAGCAGTTGGGGGAATCAAAGCGTGGAGTTTTTTCTAATTCTTTTTCCCTTTTCTGTTGGAATCATCATAGCAAGTTATTCAGCCATAAGCATGAAGGCAATTCAAAGCAACTGCGAAAGATCTGCTTGTCGTGTTGTTATATCCATTTTGGATTGCAGCACAATTCTGGAAGTAGCTAAAAGGACACATTGTATGATTATAAAGGGTAGTCTACTGCTCTAGACACTAGCATCCATGGTTTCAAAGGCAAAGAGACATCCAGGTGAGAGCTGGGTGCGCCTGGATGCTTAGGTGACAAGGTACACCAAGGCGAGCTGGGTATGCCTGGATCCTAAGTGGCGCCTTTGAAACAGGGTAGCATCCATATAATAATGTAATAGATAAATATCAGCATTGCAGTTACATCGTCGTATAAATCTTGCAGTCCCTTTACCACAACATTTTCCTGTTATTATTATTTCTGATTTCCGACTGTCTTGCGGGCATCTGGTGTCCAGTTATTCAGACTTGCAGAGGATGTATTACTTTCAGCAACGTCTCAAAAAATCATACTAGTGAATTGCGTGCGTCAAAGCGCACGTACAGCCTTGGTTGTCGTTTCGATCTAGATCACTGTATGTATTATTTATATTATACGGCACAATTAGTTTAGACAGGCATTATCAATTTATCATAATGGTTGTTTGAGATTGAAATAACTCTGCGTAGGTAGCATTACCACAGAACTTTCATGTTCAGTTTAGAACAAAAAGTACAGAATGAAATTCAAGCTATAGGGCCTGTTCGGCTCAAAATTTTCATATCAAAATTTCTAGATAGTGTTTACAATTATTTTATGCTCTTCTTTCCATACACTGATCAGAGACAATCACTAGGATCAATATAAAACCATCTAATCAGATGAATGTTCCATAATTCACTCAAGCCAGACTAAATTATGGAATAAAGCGACATAGATGAGCTCACCATCTCATCTTTTAATCTTAAGAGAGAATTATCCTTCAAACCCATCATAGGCCAAACATCCTGCAATAACAGAGTATTGGAGGTCAGTGCAGCGATCCTATTGGATAATAGTTCATTAGATAAGATAACGAATGCAGGTGTCTGTAGTATTTTCAGAGCTACACATTCATGTGCAGTTATCATGCGTTGGAATCCGGAATTCAAGAAGAGTCCGCATCAGATTTCAATCTCATACGAATCCAACTTAGTGGCATTTGATGAAACAACTTGGAGCATGGTACGATGGTAGTCTAGTGGACACAATATTGATCAGATCCATGAGTTGGACTCTAGATCTCACCGTTGTGCCCCTGGTAGTGGTAGGCACTGCTCACTTGCTACAGGAACATCTATTCTCGTAGGTAACAGAAGCAAGGAATTTGAATTAGAGCAGCGAGGTGAAATGCTGAAAAGACAACCGTGCACCCTTCTGTGTGTCCAAGAGAGGAACAAAGTGTGTCACTGTCCAAGGGTTGGAGGCTAGGGCCACATAGGTGTCTAGGATTTGGGCTATAATTGTCATGATTTTAACATCAAGAGAGAAAAATGCCTTACAAAACATTAAGGTTGGAGCTACCTCAATGTTTCATAAGGTATTTTTCCCTGTTGATGTCAAGCATGATGAAGGTGGAGATAAGCGTGTTCGGAAAAAGTGGAGATAAAGCAAATAAGCATCAAATTAAACAATGCAGATGCTTTAAACAAACGAAATTCAAACAAATCCCTACTGTTATGCAATCTCAAAATTTCATGACGTTGTGTGAGCAGCAGGTAAACTAAAATTGGGATTTAGCATCCTGACATAGTTCTGATTATTTCTCATTCCTGGAATTTGTGAAGGATCTGAGACAGAGAAGAACGAGAGAGTGGGTTGAGAGGATTGGGACAGGTGGGAAAAAATATAGAGAAAAATATTAACAAATGACATGCGGGTCCCACATGACATAAGATATTTTAGGGACATAATTTTCTCATTCTGCTGGTGTAGACAACTGTACAAACCGCTCAAAGACTTATTGGAGCTCCCAAATGACTTGTTTTTTTTTTGTTGGGGGGGGGGGGGGGGGGGGCGTTAAACTTTCTCCTACGGGTGGAGATGCTCTTAGATCCTACAATAGAATTGCTGGCATCAGAATATCTTGCCCTGTAATTTAACATGTACCACAATCCCTCGATTCTCACAAATTGATAAACATGCAGCACAACGGATTGGTGGTCTAAATTAGAAACCAATGGAGTAATTAACTATGTAACATTCAATTGGATTGCTAAGCGACGATCTTCATTTCAGGACATCTCAATTGAAACCCCACCAGTAAGGAAAAAGGTCCTTGCATAAGAAATTCCATAACCTCACTTATATTACTAATGGAAGATAAGCCAATTTTTTTAGGCACTGAATAAGAAAGTAACTTCACATAACATTAACACATGTCTTTAGAGAAAGTAATGTACATATCTATGTGATGTCATTGGCACATGTGGAACCTAATTACATATCAGTAAATGAACAAATTTTACCTTCCTGCAGTCGCATCTTCCTCACCAGTCTCCCAGTGCACCATAGGCCTAGAAAATGCACATAAGTTTGAAAAGTTTGAAGTACCAAGCGAGAATAGTACAAGGATTTGAAAACAGCCGGTAGATCTTTGGTAATGTCATTTGCACAGCTAGTGTTAAATGGACGAGCTCGCTCAGGTGGCCTCAAGTTAGCCATGGATCTTGCTTTTGATTGCACAGAGCTGCACATGGATACACCTGTTGTAGCCCACCCTGGTCGCGGGTTGCCACAACCTGTCAAAAGTACGATGTTAATGAGGTAGATCCTAGGCACTAAACCGCGAGGCTGAGGACTGCACGTACCAGCCCGACCAGAGAAATGAAGCTGCCGCCGCCTCGCCTCGCCAGCCCGACCAGAGAAATGAAACATGCGTCGATTTCCAATCCCATGCCCAAAAAAATTGTCAGTCAGGTGTTCCTCCCACTATGGAGAGCCGCTGGTCTCTTGAGAAAAAAAAAGTGTCACCAGGTGTTCCTCCCACTATCATCCACATCCAAATTGTTGTCACCGTCATCACGGATTGAACTCAGCAGTGCTCCTAGCTCGCGAGTACTCACAATACCCTTCTGCTCCATCTCCCTCGCTAGTCTGTCAGCATCCTCCTGCTTTCCGGCCCTGGACAACTCCTCCACCAATGCCCTCCTTGTGATGTCATCCACCACCCTCCCTGTCCTGGCCATCTCCCACATCACCCGCTCTGCGTCCGCGGCCTCCCCAGCCATAGCCAACGCACAGACGAACGCGTTGCACGCTGGCTCCGTCGGCAGGAGACTGTTCCCGCGCATTTCATCGAACAGCTCCCGCGCGTTCCTGGTGCGGCCCTGCGCGCTCAGCCCGTGCACGAGGTAGCTGTACGTGAACGCATCCGGCTGGCACCCGTACAGGGGCCGCATCTGGTGGAAGAGGCGCAGCGCGTCGTTGAGATGCAGCGACTGCGCGTAGCCCCTGATGAGCACGTTGAGCGTGCGCGTGTCCGGCGGGATCCCCTCCTCGAGCATCTGCCTGAACAGCGCCGACACGCTGTCCATGTACATGTAATGGATCAAGGTGTCGCCGCATCCGCGCGACAGCAGCGCGGTGAAGAGCGCGTGGTAGGTGTCGGTGGACGGGCGCGCTGCGGGGTCGGCGGAGGCGCGCATGAGGGTGTAGACGTGGAAGGCCTTGCCGAGCCTGCCGAACTGGCAGTAGAAGTAAAGCGCGTTGCGGAGGAGGGGGCCAGGGGAAGAGAGCGAGGGAAGGAGAGAGAAGGATAGCGCGCAGGTGCGGTCGAAGTCCGCGTAGAGGTCGGCGGTGGCGAGGCGCTTGATGGCGACGAGGAAGGGGGCGGGGTCCGGACGGAACGTGGGGAGGCGGAGCGAGTGGGTGAGCAGCGGGAGGAGGAGGCGGGCGTCGGAGGTGGAGGCTAGAGAGGAGGCGAGCACGGGCGGGGTGAGGCGGGACGGGAGGGATGCGATTGCTGCGGAGACGGCGTCGGGGGAGGGCGGCGCTGGGTTGGGGCCGCGGCGGCTGCGGCGGAAGCGGTGAGGGGTGCGACGAGATCTGGTGGAGAAGGGGAGGTGGCTGGAGAGGGAAGCGGGGGCGGGGGCGGGGGCCGGACCCGCGCGGAGGAGGAGGCGGAGGATCGTGGCCATCGCGGTCGAGCCAGCCTCGCGGCGGCGGGCGAATTTGAGTGACGACTGACGACGAGCGGGATAGCCGGATAGGAGGGAGGCGAATTTGAGTGACGACACACACAGCACAAGTCCCCCCCGAGGTTCAGCGTTCAAGCCCAAAAGGCCGTGTGACTAGCCGGGCTGCCCTCACCTGGGCACCTGGCCACACGCCACACGGACCAGCAGGCAGCACACGCCCACAGTCCCACACAGACACGGACCACCTGCACCGCCACTAGGGGAGGCGAATTCCTAGGCTCGCTGGAGCCTGGAGCGAGGGATGGCCGCCGCCTCGCTCGCGTTGGCGAGTCCTCTCCGGCTTCTCCTCCGCGCCCCTCACCCGCGCGGAGCCATCCCCGTCCCGTGCTACTTCATCTCCCGAGGTAAGCCCGAAGGCCCATCTTATCTTTCGATATTACCTCTCCGCTGACGCTTGGTCCACCCGAGCCAGGACGGTATAGCACCGCCATTGCAGTCACAGCAGCTAGGGATTCGGCGGTGAAAGGAAGCGTGGACAGGAATTCAGCGGAGGAAATCAGGAACATTCTGGATATGGTAATTTGTTTTCTCCTTTGACTATTGAGAAATCAGGGCCAATTGGTCGTCATCGAACTGTGTACTAACTGCTAGCGATAGTAACTAGTGTCTGTTGGTCATAACTGGTTTGTAAGAGTTTGCTTGCGATCATTTGTTTTTTTATTAAATGCGTTGGAATCAGGCGCTTCCATTGCAAAACTATTGCCAGTGTTGAGTTATGTTCCAGCTTTAACTTAGAGAATATTGGATTGTATGGAAAACAGGGGCAATGGGAAATCCTCAAAATCTAGCTTTTCTCTACTGTCCTTATTCCTTTCTACTGTCCTTATTCCTTAAACCTGACAATGGGCTGGGATCCCAACCAAACCCACACCAGTCCAGAGATACATGTTGATTAATTAATCCACACCAAACCAAACTCTTTTCTTCTGAAACCAGCCCAATCCAAACCGTATTGTTATTTCAGCCCCGTCGTCTCTCTCTGGCGCGCCGACGTGTTCGCAGAGATATGGAATCGTGGCTTTGCGCTCGCACGAGAGTTCTGAGTCGAGAGAGAGGCATCTGACATTGAAGACGGATAGAAACCGATTCACACCACCCCAAACCAAACCAGTCCACTAGCCTCTTTAGCCTAATTTCACCCAAACTGTGTAGGACCAAATGGAAAACCAAACCACAGAACCTGGTTTCAATCCAAACCACTCCCAGGTTTAACTGTCCTATGAAAATGTTTGTCAATAAGAGTGTCCATCTTGTGCATGCATTGTCTCTGTGATTGATAATGAGTGACGACAGTTCTAGAGTTGGCAAGTGCACATTTAAATCTAACAGATAAAGCAGATGGAAAAGAGATTGGATTCTAATTCCACTTCTGAGGGTAACGTATCTGGAAAACATATTGCTGAAGTCTGTAAATGATAACCGAACAGAACTCCCTAAACTAATATCTGGTTGACCTTGCAATAGCTAATATGTGAGAACAGTTCTGGAGTCGGCAAATGCATATATAAAATTCAGCAATAAACACATATGGAAAAGAGTATAGTAGCTGAAAAATTTGCTGTTGTCTGTAAAGATGACCAAAGGACTAAAGGAGAACATATCATAAACCAAGATCTGGTTATCAAAGAAAATGGACAAAAGAGAAAAGCCACTACGTGATTGTATTGACTTTGTTAACATTTGCATGCATGCAGAGCTTTATGTCATCATGAAATTTTATTATATTCATATAATTCATATAATCTCAATTGGAAATTTTATATTTGAAGAAAACACAGAATGCATGGCTATAACTACATTTGTTTATTTTAGCATTCCTCAGAAATATATGGTTATTTCTGCTATTCATGGATTCACATTAACATCCTTATGCAGGCAGAAAGGGCTTCCCAACGAAGAGATGTTTTCCACACTAATTTTCTTACTCCACCTATAGTAAAAGAGACTATGCTGGCAGTTGAAAAGTTAGCAGATATCAAAGCAGTAGCTCAGGGTGGCTACCCTCAGGTCAAATTTGATTACCCAAATGGTAGTCTGTTAGTTACCTCCATTAGCTTATCTATTTTCTCATTCTTATATTTATCTAGGCTGAGAGGTGCCGAATCTCTGTTGGACACCCGGACTCTATGACAAGTAACCCAGACATAGTTGCTGCTTTGAGGTTTTCTCAATTTACCTTATAAAGCACTGCTACCTGCTACATGTAAGCTGACTTTGAGGCCAACCCAGCATCTCAGGGAATTTCCGATTGGAACCCTGTTCTCATGGTGACTTTCTCGGTGCTATTCTCGGAACAGGAATAACAAGGGAGAAAGTTGGAGATATTCTTTTGCAGGTGCACACCCAATTACATGTTTTCTGATTTCTTAATGATTTGGTCATTCCCTACCCTTTTCCCTTCTTATCATTTGTGATGTCTATTTCCATTTTTGTTAGGGGGAACGAGGTGCCCAGGTCCTTGTTGATCCAGAACTTGTTGACTATCTGATTTCTACCCTTGAAAAGGTGTATGAGTCTTACAAATTGTGCTACTGTTCTATACTTGTCTTTTGCTTAGTTCACTGTTCACATCAGCTTGATGTGTACTTACCCTGTTTTCTGATCAATCTGTATGATGGAGCATATCTGAGATGTTTTATACCTGTCATGTTGAGAGTTTGGGCTAAATCTGTTTGGTTGCCCATCTAACTACAGTCCTTTTCCATTGGGAGTTTCCCACAGGTGGGGAAAGTTGGTGTTTCATGCACTCAAATTCCTTTGCTTGCTC
The DNA here is from genome assembly GCA_009763385.1 of Coix lacryma-jobi var. lacryma-jobi. NCBI lineage: Eukaryota > Viridiplantae > Streptophyta > Magnoliopsida > Poales > Poaceae > Coix > Coix lacryma-jobi. The sequence continues at coordinate 26,132,034 of CM019827.1, read as the reverse complement.
TAGAATATGAACCACCAAGGTGTAGTCATGTTCTCATACCTTTATATAAACTTTGAACTTGTTTTTCGAAAAATTTATGCTGTAAAAACCTGGCACAAGTGACTAAATTTTTCCTCTAAACTTCAGGACCAATTCATTTAAAACTGTAGAATCGTCGCTCAGGGTTGATGCCCTTGCCAGTGCAGGATTTAAAATTTCACGCACAAAGCTTGCTAGCTTGATAAGGTATGAACTCTGAACTGTCAATTGTAACACTTAACATCAGAAAAACATACTTTTATCTAAGCACAATATGTCACCAGTGCCTTTCTGGATTCACTCTTTTGCTTGTTCAGTTCTGGGGATGTTCGTGTGAATTGGACACCAACATCGAAAAATGGAGTTACCCTCAAATCTGGGGATGTTGTTTCTGTCAGTGGGATGGGAAGGTTAAAGGTAATTTGAAAAAAGAAGAAGAAAAGATGCAGTGATTGTTCTCTTTAAAATATTAAAAGCTTGTACGCATAGAATTTAATTGCTATTCTCACTTCAATCTAATACTGCTACTTTCTTTCTATTGCTTCAGAGGCCTTTCCTCTATCGACGTTGTTTTATAAATGTGTTGAAATCTGCCTCTTACTTTTTAATATACTAGCAAACATGCCCATGCATTGCAACAGGGTGTAAAACTTGTTGCACGATCATTTGGACTTGCCTGTGCCAGTTATAATGAGCTATCTATCTTTGTTGGATTTAATTGAGCTGGGCCCAACATCAAACAAATTGAATAAATTCCAAGGCCCATAATATATGCTAGGTGCTATAAAGTGCTATTAATCCCATATGGTAAATTGACTGGAGATATGTGTCCACCTGCCGTGGGGTTAGGAAAGGTGGAAGGTGAGCCTTTAATATTCATGTATGTTCTAATTTTAATCCCTTTCTCCATATGAGTTATGATGAAGCTATCAGCCGTTTATCCTTAGTGGGAATGGGTCCAGTGTTGCCGTTCTTGCAGTGTGTGTCTACCTGTGGTTGGGTTTTCTTTTTGTCTTTTTTGTTCTGTGTGTGTAACACATGCCTTCACCAATAAGTGGATCCTAAACAGCGGCTCGCTCCTAATGTAGATGGTCTCATTGTTTTTCCTTCAGTCTAATAAACCTTTTTATTTCTGAATTTGGTTTGCTTATTAGGAGAAGGCTGTGAACTCAGAGATTTTCTCCACACCTTTATTGCATTTTTGAAATTTGTTAGCAACACTCAGTTTGGAAATAGTCCAGAGCAATAGCTCTGGAATTTCTAAGATCTCAGTTATGCTTAGGTTAGGTAGTGAGATAACAACATCATTATCATAAAGCTTAAGAGTACAAAGAACAATATTGTTGAAGTGTGTATAAGTGCATTGGCCACATCTTCCTGATACCTTAAGCTTTTGGGTTGAATTGGTTGGTGCGTGCAACTTAACATGGTATTAAAGTCAAAGGTCTCGAGTTTGAATCTTGGTAGTCCTTTGCCCCTTTATTTCCACGTTTGCGCCTCTCGGCTGCTACGCTTCTCTGGATGCACGTGAGTTGGGGTGTTGAAGTGTGTATAAGTGCATTGCCCACCTCTTCCTGATAGCTTAAGCTTTTGGGTTGAACTGGTTGGTGCGTGCAACTTAACAAATGTGAACACCTCAAGTCATGCAAAAAGAAGCCTAAAATCTGTTGAATCATCAAGAAAGTTTAGATTTACCATTGTGGGCAATCCAAATCAAGAGTGTTCCTTACTAATTTATTCGAGTTCAACAAGCCTTTTCCAATACAAGGATCATCTTTAAAAAGAGGATCAATTCTGAAACCATCTTGACGTAGGTGGGAACTGCTAATCTGGTTCTTCATTGAAGCCACATGCTGCACATTCTTCAAGATGAGCTTTAGGTACATCTATATCACTCCAGGAACAGCAGCACTGAAACCGTTCCCCTTAAGATGGAGGAACCATTGACAGCCTGACTAATAAAAGAAAATAGATTACACTCAGCAAATACATAATGTTGCCTCCTGTGAACCTATCAACTTGTGGAGTGACTGAGTGATTCGTGAGTGTCATGCCGTAGGTACTAAGACAACTTGTGGAGTGTCATGCTCAAAAAATGAGAAAAACTCTGTTGTACTCCACAACTTGGGAAAAACTTGCTTGTGTGTCTGTGCTCAAGCGTGGTGGTAAAGTTTCTGGATTGGGATAGTTTAGCGATAATATCCCTTACTGTAAATTTGGCGCTAACACTGACACCATATCAGACCATCTCGCTCATGATCACTGTGACGTCAAGAGCCTGCTTCATCACTCATTGGTTTTTAACCACCTTGTGATTGTGCTATTGCTTAACCACAAATTGAGGGTCCTTTGTCTTAATCTACATATTTATGGTCCAACACATCCTATAGGTCTGTGGCATTTGTTAAGGTGTTGAATGCATCACAGAGCTAACCAGAGAGAGTATCAAAGACCTGAGACTGTATTGACCACCGTATCAAAATCCACACGCTGCTAACAAGTAAACAGCCTCACCTGTCGTGTTTTTACTTTTTAGACGTGCAGTTTCAGACTTGCATCTTTTAAAGTTTTTTTTTTTGATTGCCTCAACCTTCGAGTACAAGTTGTAGTATCTGAACTCACACTCTAACTCATACCACACACACACACTAGACCTACAACCTATAACTACGAAGCGGTTGCACGTGGCTGAGAGGTATCCGAAGTCTTCAGGCTCCGTACGTGACGGGCACGTCACCCTAACCATTGTGGCGCATCCACGTGTGAGGCTTGCAGATACCCAAGACCTGCAGAAAATGGGGGAAAACCCCGGTGGGAAAATCCGCGTCGAGCAGAGCTCGAACGCGCGATCGGTGGCCTCCGCACTGGGAGCGCTCACCAACCGAGCTACAGCCCGGTCCCCATCTTTTAAAGTTTTCACCAGCAAGCGTCTCACATTGCATTAGATAGCTGACTAAGGCAAACTATCAAGCATGTGTTAATGAAAATCCGTAGTATAACAGTTGGCAAGAGTTTGATGTGTTTGCAGACTGCTTCCAACAGGTTGGTGCTTAGATGGCTTTCACATGCTGTTAAACATGAGCTCAATATTTTTTTCTCAAATACATAGGAGAACTGCCGACTGCGTATCACTGTGTTAAGAAGGAGAAAAAATATTTGGAAGACACAAACTCACTTACTCACACCTCACCTTACTTTTCCAGGAACATGCACCTGAAGCTAAATATTTCCAATGAAGCCAAAACTTTTTGTAATGTAGTGAAGTTTGTGCTAACATTATTGATCTATTGCTCTCTCCCTTAGCTCTTACTAATGTAAACATGTACAGAATTGATCATTTAATTGAGCATCTTTTTGTTCTGTATCAATGAAGGAAATCTATTGTTTTGTTCACAGTGAGGTCTTAGAATCAGATGATAGACAAATAGACCTAGTTTATTGACTTCGCTGAATATTTTTATTGTTTTGCAAACGTCTAAAGTCCCTTGTGTACTTAAATACATAACATCATCTGCTTCATTTATTTATGTTGCTTGTTCATTTCTTCTCTAGATTGGGGAAATTGTGACTACGAGGAAAGGAAAATATGCGGTTGAGTTGATTCGCTATTTGTAATCATGGGACTGGTCTACTCTCGTGGCTGAATTTAACGGTACACATTTTCTTCACCTATATAACATCTCAGGGAAGTTGAAAGTGATGCACAAATCTAAGTATATTTGTAGCATTCATTGACTGCTTTAGTTTTAGCATGCAAATATTCTTATAGGTCAAGAATTCCATAAACTCGTCAGTGTACAAATAATAAGCACCAAAGGGGCAGGTTGCTTGCAGGAGTCTTCCATCGCTTCTGTGTTATCACCAACATAGTCTTGCTCAACTTTCCTGCAATATCGAATCACTTCTTCTGTTAGGACTTCTGTTCTGAAGCTTAAAACAAAATGAGATAATGTTTATGTCTTTACAACAGAAAAGCGAACTCTTTTTTCTGCTGATCCAACTTGTCATACTTAATATCATACCCTTTTCCGTGTTTAAAATCTCACTAGACTGCCTGCATCATAACACGTGAAATGATTACGACGAGATGACAAGGAACCTTTTGCAAATGGGAAAGTTGATAGCTACCAGTCATAGGTTCATATGCCTTTTAATGCTAAAAGGCTTGATGGAGAACTGGTTCTTTTTACTTGACCTGTGGTTCTTGATTGCAAAATCATCACAAGGTTCAGTTTCCAAAGCTGCAAATTGTGCAAGGGTCTTAGTATTGTTGCATTTGACTTGTCTCAAGGTTACTCACGCTGAGCTTGTTTTCTTGTTAACAGATTGAAGAAAAGGTCCCGTGGCCCTTGTGTTTAGACATTTTTGTCAAATTATTAGCTACTATGGGATCACACGAAAGACATGTACTCAGAATCCTTTTATACCTCAACTGATTGATATATATAGTTTCCTGCTAGTGTTAAATGTTCTCTATATATCGCTGCGTTTGGTTAGATGTAGGAATGGGAATTTAGAGGTAGGGGTATAATTTTGTTTGTTTGTTTGTTTGGTGAGAATAAGAATCTTGACTCTGGATAGGTGATGGAAGGTGGATGCCCTTGCACTGTTCATCGTGATTTCTGATACAATATTTCAGTGCCTGGAATATAGCGTCTGTTCAAACGACAACTAACAACCATCAGATCGTTATCTAACAATCCAAATTTATTAGCATAAATCATAATAAAAAGTGACAATTTTTTTCCCTATGGAAGTACAAGGACGAAGCTATTTAGGCGCCTCGACTATAGGAGACTAGAGACGGGGTTTTCTATTTGATAAATATCCAACAATATCTAACGAGCAACTGCCGATAGTGGCGTCATGTGAAAAGCAGGACATCACATGCTTGTAAAGGTTCTGTGATGTATCCAGCCTTGTGGAACTTTGGATGCACTATGTTGACAGCCAGCAAGCAAGGAGCTGTTCATTGCTTGTTTGAACTTTGAACCCCAGCAATTAATTGGCCAGGCACAATAGCTACAGCTACCTTACAGTTTCCTTTGAAGGAGGTACCAAACGCCTCCTCACTCACATGGCACATGCTCCTCCTACAAGTGTAGTAGACTTTTTGTGTTCCTTATTGAAAACTGAAACACTTGGGTCTCAGATAGGAGCACGAGCAGCGAAACCCAACGGTGCTTTGTCACAATGTCACCTCGTGAACTCTTCTGCCAGAGGAAAACAAAGCAAGCCGAATCATTAGCGTTCACAGTCTCCTGGTATCCTAGCCTAGGCTTTATTCGCTTGAGCAAGAAGCCGTTTTGGTTGATTTATACGACTGATTTTTCATGTGAGAAAAATACTATTTCACAGCTGATTTATACGGATTAAAAGCCAGCAGAGTTGCTAATCCAGTGTAAATGGGGTTTCTCGTGATGGTTGTTTTGCCTCTGGCATTTGGATGTCAAAAATATACAAGGTGCATTTGGTAAAGATGACCACTTTTAACTGGACCGTTCTCAAAGCTATTCCCTGAAATGTTTTCGATGAGTTGAATCAATGGAAAAGGTTAAAGGGCGAGCTGGACTTTCCGGAACAGAAACATGCTCGTTTGGACACACTTCCACAAGAAGTTTACTTTGAGCCGGTGTGAAGATAATCTATCTAGATTAGTAGAGCCTTGTCTCTGCACTGTCAAGTCCCAGTTTGCTTGCTCCAGCTGCTTGGGTGCCTTTCTGTATCTAGCTATTCTAGCATCTCTTGGTTCCTTTCGCAGTCCAACTAGTGGAAAATAGCACTTGTTTTTCTCAAGGGAAAGCAGTAGCTTCTCTGGATGTGCCAAGATTAGCGTGTGACAAAATTGGCTAAAGTCCAAACTCTAAAGCTCTATAATACGAGTCAAGTTTCCTTGGTTTCTACGGTCGCCAATGCTTAAAAAACACACAAACCCAATGCTTTACCTCTTTCTTGTCTTAGCTTGGCCAATAGGAACCTAGCAATTGCCTCCTTATTCCCCAACGAAGACTTGTATATGGATGGGCCCGTGGCCATGACGCCAGAAGGAGAAGGTTAACCTACTCTCACTCTCTTGGTGGTTACCGAAATGTTAATAGCTGTTGACTGACCTCGTCTATGTGAGGATGCAACACAAGTTTAATTTGGAGGCTTCTTTTTATGTTTTTTTTTCATGAGCAATGCAATAATAGCACCGTGAACTTTGTAGACCAAAATAAGAGTCAATGCGGCATCGATGGATGATACCCGATCCGAGGCGTGGTTAGCGAGCTCGCTCTTAGTCGATCGTCACACGTTTCGGCCTCCCATTTGCCAATGTCGTTAGATGATAACCTGTCTCTACCGCCATGCAGATGCTTAAGGAAATTGACACGTTTGGGATCAAAATAGCGTGCCAACTAGTACAAGACTGCAGTTCGTCGTTGAGGCTATTTTTAATCTGCGAGCTTCTTTTGGTTGTCATCCACCATACTCCAGTCTGATCAGACCCGCCGCAAAACGTAGCTGGAGAAGTAAACGGACCTTTTGTCCCTGCACAAGGGAGGTAGGGCACAGGGATAGCAAACTAGCGGCAGGCCAGCAGTGGCTGAATTCTGATGTGGTTTCGGTTGGTCCTTGTTCCGATCCCAGGACTGCTACAGATGATAGTGATGTTGTAGCATTCTGATTCCGACAGGAACTCATGGCGCGCCGGACCCCCAATGATAGATGTACCACGAACCTGCTGTGTCAACACACCAAAGAGTGACCCATGCATGCGCCCCACATCCACAACCGCTGCCGGCACGACACGATCCAGCAGCCGTTCCTGGTTCTCTCTCTGCAGCTGGCCGGGCGCCGCGCCGGGGAACGCGTGCACCGTGCATTCCGGCCGGCCAGCACGACGGACGACGCTAGCTAACTGGAGAGTTTGTGGCCATGCCCGACCGCCCGAGGCCCCTAGCCCGACCATGCATGCAGCGGCCGGCCTGCCGACTGCCGAGTGCCTTCCAGAGTTCCAGGTTCTCATCAAATTTACAAGAAAACCAGATCGGAGGTCTCTAGGTAGGATGTTGTCGACACTCAAAAGTGTCATAAGTAAAAATAAATTTAGAAGAGGTATTCGGTCTGTAATATTAGAGTCAAATTTGTCTTCTATCATTTCATATTTGACGGATCGGATGTTCTAAGTCAAATGGGCCTGATCATTTTGGACTTCCGACCCGTCAATGTTTATATCTGACCAGGTGGCGCTGGTCGGAGGCCTATTGGTTATGATGAAGGTTAAGTCCGGCGATGATTCGTTGATCAGTATGGGCTGATAAAACCCATAAGACTGATTTAGACCAATCTGGTCGATCTAAGGATCGGCGAGATTAAGGTTACCTTGTTGCGTCCGGATTAAATTCTATATATTGATAGAGTCCAGATAGGAAACTTGGAGATCGTATCTGAAGATGTTTTCTATTGGGATAAGACCAACCCCCTCTATATATATATATATATGAGAGGATTATGGCCGATTGAGGCATCCAACATCAATCGATCAAAATCAATCTACTATCCCTTTTACCCCTTTTTCTCTTCTACTTTGCTGTTCAGCGTGTCTCCTGGCGAGGCTCGACGGCGTTCTAGGCGGTCTTGTTGGTCCTAGGGCAACCTCTACGTGCTTCTCCCTGACGGGTCTTCCCGGGAGGAGTTCTAGAGTTATCAACACAGGAGCCCAAAACCCTAGATCGACCCAAACCGGTCTCTAGATCGGTTTTTCGACGGTTTAGTCAGGGTTCCTGCTGTCTCAGGTTGAACCGCAACCTCTTCAGACGTTCTAGCCCTGCTGGTGTGTGATTCGGATCACTTCCGACGTCAACAGATGCCATCATAGTACATCAGATGACCAACAGATTTTGACAATCAGATGCCGACCCGCGTAGCAGGCCTTGGCAATTGGCGCGGTGGTGCTCGGGTGCCATCCGCGCGCGCTAAGCCAGCAGCGTCCGGCGGCTTATCTTATCCGGCGTTAGGCCGTGAACTGTTGGGTTGGTTTATTGCTGTCCTCCGACGGCGATGAAAGAGCAGAGCGTGCCAGAGCCACCACCTCTGTCAGCACCCGTCATCGCGGACACAGCCCAAGGAAGAACCAAGACGAAGTGCCAGAACCTGCTGAAGATGGGCCTCGCCGTTCGGGTCGACAGGCTCGGCCCAGCAGCCGCTTCATCAGGCCAGAGTGGGTCTGAGAGGAGAGCCAGAGCGAGTAGTACTACAAAAGGAATGTGTGAGAAACATTCTGTAACAAGAAAGAACAAATGAGATTAATGTAACCCGGCCACCTGCCGTGTACTTCCTGGCTTCCTCTGTTCTTCATCCCCTACCTCTGTTCCTTCCGAATCCTTCCCTGTGCTGCTAACACCTGGTATCAGAGACAGCGATCCATCGATTGGGTTGCACACGCCTTGGGTTGGATTGAGTTCGCCGTCTGCAGTTCGTTGTGACGGCGAGTTCTCTGTGATTCCCAAGCACGCCACTCGATTTGTGGATATATTTTTTTCCGCCCTTCCACCGCTGTTCGTGGGTCTCGATCCCCTCGATCTGGATCCGTCCTCTCCACCACCGACCGATTCCACCCAAGCCTCCAATCCACCTCCACTATTCCCGACGAACCAAGCCCGTTTCCACCATGAGCACTGACATCCAGTTGTTGCTGAAGGAGTTCCAAAAGTTCTCCGCCGACCAGGCCACCATCCAGAAGCAACTCTCGGAGCAGCGGGATCTCTTGGAGCGCCGCTTCGTCGAGGCGGACGAGTCGTTGGACAAGCGTTTCCAGGAGGCCGACATCGCGATCGAGCACCGGATCATCGATTCCGAGCTCCGTCAGGATGCGCGCCTCTCTTCCATCGAACAAGTGGCGTCCGACCTCATCTCGTGGCACCAGGAGACCGACAGCGTCGTCGATGACCTCCGCCTTCGCCTCGGGAAACTCGACAAGTACTGGAAGCGTTCCGTGATCGAGACATCGTTGCCTAAACCGGCGATCTTCCCAGATCCGCCGTTCCAGTGGGAGCAGCAAGCCTCCCCCACCCCTGCTGGCTTTACGGCTGCTCGGCCCTACGGGCACCGCGTCGACAATCACTACCGGGCGAATGAGCATGGCATTGTCTATACTCATTCCCCGGTCACGGGTATGCATGACTCCTCCGTTCCCCAATTTAAACCGCATGGCACGGCTTATGACCTCATTGCATCTCACAACCGCCCACCAGATCCACCACATCACCCCACCGGCAAACTCCCTAAACTCCATTTTTCGTCCTTTGATGGCACTGATCTGAAGTTGTGGATCACCTGTGCGGAGGATTATTTTGCCATGTATGCTGTTGATCCCTCAGTTTGGATCCAATGCTCTCGTATGCAGTTCACGGGTCCAGCCAAGCGCTGGATTCAGTCTGTTCAGCCCCAGCTCAAACACATGCAATGGTCCGACTTCTGCAAAGCTCTATATACACACTTTGATCGTGACCAGCATGAATCACACCTTCGCCAACTCTATCGCATTCGGCAGACCTCATCAGTTCAGGATTATGTAGATCGTTTTTCTGAACTCATTGATCAGCTCACTGCCTATGAACCACATACCAGTCCACTGCATTACATTCAACGTTTTGTTGATGGTTTACAGCCCCACATTCGTGCGGTGGTTATTGTCCAACGCCCAAATTCTCTGGATACTGCGTACACGCTTTCCTTGTTGCAGGAAGAGGCCGCTGATCAGCCCCGCCGACACGATGGACGGTGTGTCGAGCCTCCTGGCGTACCACGCTGGCATCAAAAAGGGCCATCTCTGCCTGGCGCGGACAAGCAAGCGGGCATCGGTGGCGAACGGCCTCCACTACCGTCAGTGGACCGTCGTTTTGCTGATCTCAAGGCTTATCGTCGTGCCCGTGGTTTGTGCGATCACTGTGTTGAGAAGTGGAGTCGTGATCACAAGTGTCCAGCTCAGGTATCCCTTCGGGCAATGACAGAGGTTTTGAATTTGTTTTCATGCGAGGGCTCGGTTGAGGATACTCTTGTTGCTGATCCAACCTCGGACGACTTGGAGGAAAACCTGTGTCTCTGTTTTGCAGCATCTGATCTCACAGGACCTCCTGCTCACAAGACGTTACAGTTCTCTGGCACAATGCAGGGCATTCCCCTTGTGATATTGGTGGATTCCGGTAGTTCCATTTCTTTCATTAGTCAGTCTGTGGTCAGTAAGCTCTCGGATGTGCCCCTTTTTCCTACCCGCTTGTCGGTTCGGGTGGCCAATGATGAATATATGCAGTGCACTTCCTACGTGTCTTCCGCAGCTTGGACTATCGGCAATTGCCAGTTTACTCATGACCTGAAGGTTTTGCCTCTCACTCAGTATGACATTATTCTTGGCATTGATTGGTTGCAGCTGTTCAGCCCTATGAAGATACATTGGCAGGACAAGTGGATGTCTTTTCCTTTGGGTGGTTCCACAGTTGTTCTTCATGGCCACACCAATGCTTCTGTTGGTAATCCGGATGAGCTGATAGTTCAGTTGTGTGCTATCGGGGTTGCTTCCATTGAGTCCAATAGTGCATTGCCTCCGACTATTGTCAAGCTGCTTGCTGAGTTCCCTCAGGTCTTTTCAGCCCCCTCGGAGTTGCCTCCCATCAGAGCTTGTGATCACAGTATACCTTTGGTCAGTGGCGCTTGTCCCGTCAATGTTCGGCCATATCGTTATCCACCTACCTTGAAGGATGAGATCGAACGACAAGTGGAGGATATGCTCCGCCAAGGCATCATTCAGCCCAGTTCCTCACCTTTCTGCTTACCAGTATTGATGGTTCGTAAGAAGGACGGTACCTAGCGTTTCTGTGTTGATTACCGCTATCTCAATGCTCTAACCATAAAGAATGTATTTCCCATTCCAGTTTTTGAGCAGCTTGTCGATGAGTTAGCTGGTGCTCAATGGTTTTCCACCCTTGATTTGCTGGCTGGGTATCATCAAATACGACTTCAGGATGGTGAGGAATTCAAAACAACTTTTTCTACTCATGTGGGTCATTATGAGTGCAAGGTCATGGCATTTGGTCTTTCGGGTGCACCCAGTACTTTCCAGGGGGCTATGAATGCTTGCTTGAAGCCTTTGTTACGCAAGTGTGTTGTGGTATTCTTCGATGACATCCTCATTTACAGCAAGACCTTCGAAGAACATGTTCGCCACATCCACTCGGTGTTGTCCCTGTTGGCTGAAAACAATTGGCATGTAAAGTTGTCTAAGTGTCGGTTTGCCTAGTCCTAGATTTCTTACTTGGGCCACATTATCAGCAGTGCTGGTGTATCTACTGATCCTGCAAAGATCGAAGCTATCACTACTTGGCCTCAGCCTACTAATGTCAAAGAGCTGCGCAGTTTTCTGGGGTTGGCGGGCTTTTACCGTCGGTTTGTACGCAATTATGCTATCATTTCCAAACCACTCACCCTTTTGTTGAGGAAGAATTCCTTGTACGTCTGGACTGCTGACCATACTATTGCTTTTAACACCCTAAAGCAAAGCCTCAGTTCAGCACCTGTCTTGGCCTTACCCGATTTTACCAAACCCTTCTGCATTGAAACTGATGCTTGTCTTACAGGGGTTGGTGCGGTGCTCATTCAGCAGGGTCACCCATTGGCTTTCATGAGCAAATCTCAGGGACCAAGAAATCAAGGCCTTAGTACCTACAAAAAAGAATATATGGCTATACTGATTGCTGTTGAGCAGTGGCGGTCTTATCTTCAGTTGGCTGAGTTTGTGATTTATACTGACCAGCGCAGCCTTGTACACTTGAATGAACAGCGTCTGAATACTCCTTGGCAACAGAAGATGTTCTCACGGCTATTGGGACTCCAATACCGAGTGGTGTACAAGCAGGGTGTTGAGAACCGGGTTGCTGATGCTTTGTCTCGTCGTGCTCACCACGCCCACTGTTCGGCTATTTCAGCACCTGTACCCTCTTGGCTGGATGACATTGCGGCAAGTTATGCTTCAGACCCCAAGGCTCAGGATCTTCTAGCCAAGCTAGTTGTTTCCCCAACTGCAGAGCCTCCTTTTTCTCTAACGCGAGGCCTTCTTCGATATAAGGGTACCATTTGGGTGGGAGCTGATATTGATCTCCAGGCACGAATCATTCATGCCTTCCACTCATCAGCTGTGGGTGGCCACTCGGGCTTTCCTGTCACATATCGGCGTTTCAAGCAACTCTTTTCATGGATTGGTCTCAAGTTTGTTGTTCGCAAGTTTGTGGCTGGCTGTGTTGTTTGTCAACAGGCTAAGCCGGATCGTTGCCGTTACCCAGGCCTTTTGGAACCATTGCCAGTACCATCAACTGCTTGGGAGATGTTGTCCATTGATTTTGTGGAGGGACTGCCGCTCTCTGGGGGTAAGAATTGCATTCTTGTCGTGGTGGATAAATTTTTCAAGTATAGCCACTTCATTCCCTTGTCGCACCCTTTCTCTGCACTATCCGTGGCTAAGCTGTTCATGCAACATGTTTATCGCCTACATGGGATGCCCCAGTCCATCATCTCCGACAGGGACCGGGTTTTCACTAGCACACTGTGGCAAGAGCTGTTCAAACTTTCCGGAGTTACTTTGCGCATGTCCTCAGCTTATCATCCACAGTCGGATGGCCAAACCGAGTGAGTCAATCAGTGCATGGAGACTTTCTTGCGCTGCTTTGTCAATGTCTGTCCCTCCAAGTGGATTGAGTGGATTTACCTGGCCGGATATTGGTATAATACATCATGACATTCTTCTCTGGGATTTTCCCCTTTTTATGTCCTGTACGGCTATCACCCTAAGCATTTTGGTGTGACTGCTGAATCTGCTTGCCCTCCAGCCTCGCTTGCTGATTGGATTCAGGACAAATCCACCATCTCTGTGTTGATCCAACAGCACTTGGCCCGAGCACAGCAGCGCATGAAGAGTCAGGCAGACAAAGGACGCTCTGAACGTCACTTTGCAGTGGGTGACTGGGTCTATTTGAAGCTGCAACCATACATTCAGACCTCTCTAGCCCCAAGAGCAAACCAAAAGCTGGCATACAAGTTCTTTGGTCCGTACCAAATTGTGGACAAGATTGGTCAGGTTGCCTACAAGCTACAGTTACCTGCTGATTCCCTTATTCATCCAGTCTTTCATGTTTCCCAGTTGAAGAAGGTTGTTCCCACTTCTCATTCGGTGTCCACTCTTCCTCATCACATTGACGGCCTCCAGGTGCCTCTCAAAGTACTCCAACGTCGTCTTTTTACAAATGGAACTTCTGTGATCCCACAGGTCTTGATTCAATGGTCCGGGCTGCCGCTGAGTTTGGCTACTTGGGAAGATGTTGAAGCTCTGCAGCAGCGTTTCCCTCGCGCACCTGCTTGGGGACAAGCAGTTTCTCTTCCAGGGGGGATGTCAGCACCCGTCATCGCGGACACAGCCCAAGGAAGAACCAAGACGAAGTGCCAGAACCTGCTGAAGATGGGCCTCGCCGTTCGGGTCGACAGGCTCGGCCCAGCAGCCGCTTCATCGGGCCAGAGTGGGTCTGAGAGGAGAGCCAGAGCGAGTAGTACTACAAAAGGAAGGTGTGAGAAACATTTTGTAACAAGAAAGAACAAATGAGATTAATGTAACCCGGCCACCTGCCGTGTACTTCCTGGCTTCCTCTGTTCTTCATCTCCTACCTCTGTTCTTTCCGAATCCTTCCCTGTGCTGCTAACAACCTCTCCCCGGGCGCCCGGGCTGGGTGCAGTGGGAGGGAGAAGGTTGGTTTTATTTTTATTTTTATTTTTATTTTTATTTTATAGGTGTGGTTGCGCTACGTGATACACACCATCTGAACCGCGCACGGCACCAGGACAGGAGCATGAGGCGCAAGTGCAATTTTGTTTTCTTCTGCCTGCGGCCGTGTTTTCTCTTGCGCGAAATTTCTCCTGTGCTCATGTTTGATGATGATGATATGAATCATATGGTGGTGGTACTACACTACTACCAAGTTATCCACATTGCTATTTTACTTGGGCTTTGGCGCTTGGAGGGCAGTTATACTACTGTATGTTTGTAGTCTGCATCTTCCTACTACCCAATATTATATTACTAGTACTATCACTAGACGAGTCCTTAAGAGCGTTCTCAACAACTAGCTATTTGAGTAGCTATTATAACGTCGATAGTAATAAAGTAGTAAAAAGAGTAGTCACTAACAACGAACAAATAGTCTATTTATTTCACGTATTTTAAGAATCTAAGAGATGATCACGTAGGTCCACTAGAACCAGAATGTATAAAATAGTCATTTCTTTTGTCTTTCACCTTCACGTCAGCTAGCTACATACCTAGCCCCATTGCGGACTCCCTTAAGACATGCTTAGCCTCGGGAAATTAATGTCGTGCCCGTACTTCAGTCTAAAACAACCTTTTAATTAATGACCATCATCAAAAGACGGCGACTTGCCAATTTGCCTAGTGTGAGAACTCGCAAACCGTGCTTCAGTGCTTGGCACTGCCAGCCGGGCACAGGTCCACGTACGGCATATGGCTTAGTGAGGTTTAATGCCACCACATGGCGCCCATCCGCTGAAGATCCCGGCCCTTACTTGAATCACCGCGCGCGCGGCAGCATCACATGACACCAACTAATGACACGATTAGTTTATCAACAGTACCAGTAACATGCATGCAATGGACCATGGACCATGGACGATGGACCCCGACCGAACGAGAAGGGTGGTTGCCCGCTGGCCTCTCCTCGCTAGCGCCTAGCGGTAGCCGCTCACGTACAGCTCACTTCGTTTAACAATTTGCTACCGGCGCCGGTCGGGCTTGACGACGCGGCCCAAGGGCGAGCCTCCTAAGGGCACCTACAACGGGTCTCTGAGGATCGTCTTTGTACGGTGTTTCTTGCAAAAAAGTCCCTCGCGAGCTGATAGACGGGCGACCTCGTCGTCTCGTGAGACGACGAGATGGGCTCGTGCTCCCAGGCACCAAGCGACGAGGAGGCCGCGCTGTATGAAGTCGTCGTTTCCAATCGACGAGGGGCAGGATCTGGATGCGCCGTGCGAAAGAATCAAGCTGGGCGCCAAAATCTCCTTCGGTCGTGGCGGCAACGGCAACACAGTCGTCCCCCACTCTTCAGACGCGGCAATAGCCCGACGGCGGCATCGTGTGGGCATGGCCATGGATACTTGGTGGCAGCAGCGGAGCAGAGGGGGAGGAGATTGCCATCGTCGTCACCCGCAATGAGGAGGGAATCCAAGAGGAGGAAGCAGAGGTAGAGAACCCGATGATCATCGATCCAGCAGCAGCTCGCTGCCCTTCAGGCTTCTGTCAGCGGGAGAAAGCGGAGGTAGAGAACCCGGTCAGCATCGATTGTATGTGGCTCTGTTCGGTCATGGAGTAAAGAGAAAGAAGAAGCTGCAGTGCCAGCACATGTGAGCATCAGAGCTTGGCTACTACCACACGACAAAGGGATAAAGATAAAGAGAAGTCACAAGAGAAGATAAGGACATGAGTGATTATTATATTGATGGTTTAAAAATTATTATAATTATGTTGCTCTTATTTATCCTTGATATACTTTCTATCAAATAGCCACACATTGGTATACAAAAGCTTATTTGTAGTTGATCCTAACTATATGCAAAGCATTAAACAGCTTAGAGACCAACCCTGTTTATGGGTTGTATGATATGTCTTTATATCTGTCTGATAGATTCGAGGTGCTTAGAGACGGACCACTGTCTGTGGGTTGTACATGCCCTAAATCATTAGGGTCGCGGCACCGTATCGGCAAGCAAGTCAACACTGTAATGGATTGAAATTGAATTGAAAGCGCCAAGTGAAGTGCATGCACCGCAACAGAGATTGGGGTTTTAATTTACCCGGAAGCTTTACGCCGCTGATTGGGCTTGTTTGACTAACGCGACCACGCGCCATCACCAAGGACGAATCTCTGCTGTGGGCTGTGGGCGGCGACGGGCGAGAATAATCCGTTCTCGGGCGGCATGTTGTCGTTCCCTCAAAATCAAAAAATCAAAAAAAAAAAAAAAGTAACGGCAGCGGCATGTTGTCGCGTTTGCAGTGACTACACGTATCGTGATGGCAAGGTTCAAGGATTTAGCGTAGTAAGTTTAAGAAGATTCGGCGTCGACCTATCAATAAACATAGTCGGAAAATGCACTGAAGAAGTAAAATCTGTTTGTTTTTCACTACTTCAGTTTAATAAGCAGAATTCGTAATATCACAAAAGGCACTGCCAGGATACGATCTCGCTGTTTTGCTGCATGTGCTGTGCTCGCAGAAGCAGAACCCGACTCCTAAACAGAGAGTAACGGTGGTAAAAAGTTACTATAACAACTTTGGCTGACCTTATTTACGGTGGTAAAGCAGTCACGCTGCAAATTAGCAGTGGCGTGCCCAATTCTCTGTTTCTTTCTTTCTCTTTTGTCTCTTTCGGCTTCCTGTGCTAAGCTTTTACCTTTGTTTTGGCATACAACGGATTTCGAGTCTGTTTTAAGTCCAATTAGTAAAGTAGCCCGCGTAAAGTAAATAGCATGGCATGGGTAGCTAGTTCTTTTTTCCTGGTAACATTTGGGCCTTTATTTACTTGATTGATTGAAAAAAGTAGCTTTTGCAAATAGTTTTATTTACATATTTTGTAGCTATCAATCCTATCATCTCTCCGGTCTCCACGAGCCCCCTGTATGAAATCGGTTTAACTATCATCAACCAGTTCCTTAGTTTGAATTTGAAGATGATGTTGTTTGTTTACTTTTTATTTTGTGTGTTCCTATTTTTTTAGCACTGTGCCTATCAACAACAAGACACACATATAGTTTGTCAATCTTGACATATGTCGACTTATTCTCATTTTGTTTTCCAAAGGTGCTTATGGAGATTTTTTTATTTTTTTAACCCTTTTTAAAATATATTTTAAATTAATGATATCTTGTTTTTTTAAACTAACTCAAGCTCGTGTCGTCAATTGTGGTCTTCCGCCCTAGTTCGTGTCGACTTATTCTTGGCCTTCGGTTATTGGGCGGGACACCCAATTACAAGTACAGTCGAGGGGCGGAAGACCACAGTTGATGACATGAACTAGTGTTGGTTTTTTTTAAAAAAAAACAATGTTTGTTTTAAAATTTCTTTTAAATGAGGGTTCAAAATTAAAAAAAAACTCATGGATGATATAACATGTGTTTATGTTTATAAAGGTGAGTGTAGATATATGTATGAGTATCGTGTATACTGTGATTCACAAAAGGTTTATATATTTATAATATATTATATGTAATAGTGCTTATTTAATATCATAAATATAGTTACTGTCTTTTACAAATTAAATAATTTGACTTAAAACGAGCTCAAAATTCAGATAATAAGGTGTAAAAGACAATAGGATGAGGAGACGTATGATGGTCCAACAAAAGCTATAGCTTCATTTCCCCTTGTACCTCCGTCCATTTTCGCTTCTCGAGAAATATCTTTAACTTAATATATATTAAAAAAAATATTAATATTTATTGTACATGATTAATATTGTTGGATACAAATGTTGCAACTTGTGACACACACCAATTACAACGGTACGGAGGGGGCAGTTGTTAGCGAGCTAGCTAATCAATCTTTAGATTAACTTAACTCTCAGCTGATAGCTAGCGCTAGCTGGTACAATAGTCTTGTACGCACCTGGCATCCTCACCCCGGCTATCGGACTGACAGACGTAGTAGACAAACACGGAGTTTGTTTACCGGTAGACGACTCACGACTGAAACGGCACAATTATACTGTCTGTATACGGCGAAGTCGTTCAGTAGACTGGTTAGTTGTACCAAAAGAGAACGGCACCGTACGTAGAACTGACGGACGGGACGAGCTCAAAAGCAAGATCACTCGCGCTCGGACGCGACCTCGCAAGGAGAAAAATCCGTGACACGCGGGCGAAACTAGTCTTCGCCCGATCGTGAACCACACACACACAGGACGCCACTGGCCACGTGCTGACGCCGACACGCTTGAACCGGTCTCCGGTCTTCCGCCGCGCGACCCCTCATCGGGCAGGCACCAGCACCACGGGTGCGCGGGGCGGCGGCGAATCTGGCCGCGCACCCGTGCTCATGCCATGCCCCCACGGCAACCGGCTCCCCCACCACACCACACGCCTGCCAGGGCAGGCGCGGCCGGCAGCCGGATCAGCCAGGGGATCACGGGCCGCGCGGGAGTTTTGCTTAGGAAAACCGCAGGAAATCGCGCGGAGACCTGGTGCGGCCTTGCGGGATGCGGGGTGCACGCAAAGGTCTCGGCTCCCGGCACGGTGCTGCACTGGTCGAGTCTCCCTTCCGTTTCCGCCCCACTCCGCGGCTCGGCTTGGTTTGCTGTTGCCAACTGGTCTCTACTGTCCACCAGGTGGGCGGCGAAGCCAAAGCCTTCATGGTGACTCGACTCCAAGCCTCCACTGCGTTTTGCTACTAGTTCCGCGAGACGCACGCAGCAGCGAGACAAATTGCATGCAGGCGGCTCTCCTTGCGGAGTTGCGGTCTCAAATCGGTCATCTGAGCTGGACTGCTAACTGCTCGACGAATGGTCAGAGTGGCGCTGTAGCCGGAGCGAGCCCGGCCATGTGGTGCACACGTGGACCCGACCCCGGCGCAGCTGTTGCCCCGCTGCAGACGGACTGACGGAGACGATCCAAGCTGCCCACCTGCGACCGCAGCCGGAGAAGAGAACATCTCGGAAATATAGGACTGACTGACAGACAGACGTACAGTACGTCACGTACTATTAGTACTAGACAGACGCAGAGTTTGTCAGTCAGGAGAGCCTGAAGCTTTTTCAGGAGCAGATGCAATGCAATCACCGCTCTTGTCTGGGTCTGCCGGTAGGGGTACGTACGTGATGTCGAGATGTGAGCTACTGTACTAGTACATGTGCTGCAAGCAAAGCGCGACTGCTACACCGAATTTTGACCAGAAAAACTATGGCTTTTTTCCCGGATTTTTTGCATTCGCGCGCAGAAAATTTACAAAGAGCCGTATTTATGAGCGATGACGCAGCAACAGTGAGTGGCCTTCGATCACAAGGCATCAAACCAAAGGAAATTTTAAAGAGCAAACGGAATTGACATCACAGGGCAGATAGGCGACCCGGTCAGACTCCAATCAGGAAACGAGACGGGCTAGGCACACCGCACATAATCTCAAGATTAGGGGCTTCATTAATTCATTAATTAATTATCTAATTCATGCATCCATCATTTCATTCCGGAGGATCCCGCGACCGCGAGCGAGCGATCCGGAATCGATCGAGCGAGCCCCGGTGCCGGTGCCGTGGCTCCGATCGTCAGATCGCTCGCCTGTCGCCGCTCCGAAATGAAGAAACAAGAAAAACTCCCTTCCTCGTTCGTTCCAAGAAAGGGGGCAAAAATTACAGCGGCAGCAGCAGCAGCGTCGATCAGGAAGAACAGCAAAGCAAGCACCTTACAAAACCAGAACGGAAGGACGGTTGTAGTAGTACTGGCGGTGGTGATAGCTACGGTAGATGGAGGCGCGCGCCCGGCCCGGCGGCGATGATCGAGCTAGATCATCGAGGCGGGATCGGGATCTTGGATCACTCGGACGGCGCCGCCATCCGGGGCGAGGTGACGGGGAAGAGCGGGAGCAGGCGCGGGGGCTCGGCGCCGCCCCTCGGGGACGGGTGGAGGAAGAAGCCCCTCTCGGCGATGGCCGCGCGCTCGGCCTCCTCGGAGGACGACGACGTCGAGGCCGGCGAGCGGCTGAAGGGGTCGCAGGCGAGCGGCGTCACGGGGCTGCTGAGCCTCAGGGACGGGAAGTCCAGGACGCTCGGCGACAGGATCTCCGCCGGCGCCGTGGCCCTCCGCGGCGACGGCGGCGGGCCCATGGCCAGCGGCGCGATCATCTTGAGGTTCTTCATGCTGCTCCGCCGCTCGTACAGCTTGAAAGACGGCTTCTTGGGCCGGCACGCCCCGCCGCTCGCCACATGGCCGGCGCCGCTGCCGTTTCCTGCTGCTGCTGTTGTCGTCGCCGCGACGACGTCGTTCTTGGCGGCGGCGGCGGGCTGCTCCGCGCCGGTGAGCATCTGGACGACCTGCTTGAACGAGGTGGTGTCGGCCTGCACGAAGGTGGTGGGGAACGGGGTGGTGTCGATGGTGCGCGGGATGGGCCTCGGGGACTGTCGTTGTGGGAGGTGGTTGTGGGGCTGCGGCGCACGGTGGTGCGGATGATGAGATGGGGAGGTGGAGGACGACGACGACGAAGAGGTGGAGGAGGAAGGGGAGTTGGGGTCCTGCTGATGAGGCATGGGAGGGAGGAGTTGCTTGGTGGAAACCTCCATTGGATCGGAGGAGTGTGGGTTTTGGCGTTGGTGGGTGGGGAAGAGAAGAGAAGAGAAGAGAAGAGAAGAGAGGGGGCCGGGGGAGAGGAGAGCGGAGGGAGGAGGAAGAGGATTTGAGTGGAGGAAGAGGGTGGGGAGGTTAAGAAGAGAGAGAGAGAAGGGGGAGTTAGAGGTGCATTGCTGGTGGTGTGATGAGTGAGACTTTGGATGCATGCTCTTTCTCTCTCTCTCTCTAAAGTCTGTTTCATTTCGCGCGGGTTTCTTTTCTTTTTCTCTACTCTCCTTTGTCCTCTTCCTCTTCTTTTTTGCGCTTGTGCTGGGTAGTGTGGTGTGGTGGCCACTGGCCAGGTGGGGAAGCAGAAGTGGTAACCTTGGACGTACTGAAGTACTCAACCTCATGGTTCCTCCTATTTACACTTACACCCATCTTCATGCAGGGTTTGTATTGATCCCTCGTGGTATTATTATCAAATAAAAACCACCTCGTAGGAAAAACTTTTATTAGGACAGCTCGTATTGAGAACTAGACAAATTCTAATATTTTATGCTAAAGCTCCTCTTCTTCTATGTTGTATTTGGTCCAGCTTTTAATGGTTAGATTATGTTTGTGGTTTCATGAGTTTTTTTTATGAAATTTGATTATAGAGGCTAGTGGTGTCCTGGGTTTTGTTTGATGAAATTTGGTTTATTTCATGATTTTTTTTTTCATCGACAAAATTCAACATCTCAAAGAGTGGATGGGTGGCCATGGCCCCATGGACACATATGGTTTTTGAAATTTGTTAGAAGTAAACAAGGATTCTTAGATATCCTCTTGAAGTGAGATTATTGTCCTCTCCTTTATCTCACTTCAAGCTTCATTGCTGAGAGCGGCATGGTGTACATCTAAATGATCATTTACGCCATCGTATATAGCAATTGTAGTGCATCCTAATTCCTTATTTTAACTAAAATAAAACTAGGGTTTTGAATAAAAAAGGTATTGTAAGTAGAAGAGTTTCGACTTACATGGTGATAGAAAAAAAATCTATAGCAACTAGTAAGATCAAAATTTGGTTTCAACATTTAAATTTTGGTTTCATACGTCTTCATCGCATCATAACATAGAGATAGGCTACAACAAGAAACACCATGACTTAAACTTTGGTTTCAACTAAGCACACATTGAAGACGTATGGAACTGCCACATCAAGAAACAAAAAAACTAAATATAAGTGGGAAAACATACAATGTGATAGACAAATTCATTGCAACTTGTAAAACCCAATATATAAGACATATATCTAGCTTGTGTTACTATGTAGCAACACATGTTAATATATATGTTAGTTATGTCTAGTTGTGTGTACATATTGAGTGCACATACATGTGTTTACACATTTTGTTGCCAAGATATACTCCCTCCGTCTTAAAGTAACTATCGTTTTTGTTTTTTCGAAAAACAACTTTGATTAAATATATTTTAAAAATATTAATATTTATGGTCATCAGAAAAATCTTTAAATCTAGTTTTATAATAAATTTACTTAGTGAAATAAAGATCAAACGTATTTTCTATAAATTATGTTAAGCTTGTAGCACAAAAATAAAAAAATGATAATTAATTTGGGACCGAGGGAATATTGCATTGCACGATATAATAGCGTAACGAAGAGTAAAGTGAGGAGCATGTAAATTCACCGGCCGGCAAGATGCCGTGGAAAATTAGAAAGCGAGCTCGGAAGAAGTAGGCAACTTCTCGGTCGATACTTGAAACGGAGAAAGACCCCAACCCGAAGATGCCTGGATTTTTCGAGTGAGACACGGGGAGCACTCGAGCGTTGTGGTGCTTTCTCATGGGGCTCATTTTGGTCACGTCTCGCGCGTTAGCTTGAACGGTCCAAAAGATTCTCGTGCATCCATTGACTTGGACAAGCCAAAGCAGTGAAAGCACCCCGCTCCTTATTGTCTATTGACCGAGACTCTACCTCTACCTGCCGGCCGCCGCTGCACTCCTCCTGCAGCTGGGCCACCCCCCAATGATTCCTCCTGTCGTGTCCGTGTCCCTGACTGACTGACTGCCGCCTCCGACCTTTCTTGGGCTTTGCATTGGCAGAATTCTTTGCTCCGTCGACCGTCGTGCCGTGTGCATGGCTCAGCTCAGCTCAGCTCATAACTAATTTTACAGATTAGTTATAAATCATGAGACGAATCTTTTGAGCCTAGTTAGCACATGATTAAACAATATTTGTCAAATACAAATCAAAAGCTACAATAGCAAAGTTAAAAAAAAAATAACATCTAAAATACAAATGCATAGTGTAAAGATGCAGAGTTTTACCCACACCAATGCAAAAGACACGTACATTCGAAAATACTATGCATGTTTTTTTCGGCATATTTTCTATATTTTAGGCGTTTGAATAATTTTGTCTTTTTCGTTTATAGAAAAAAATTATTATTTATTTATTGTGATTTGTGCTAATAGATTTGGACCATTAGATGGAGATCTGGTAGTTGTTAGTCGTCGTCTAAAAATATGTTATATTTCAGACGTCTGGAATATAACAAATTCCTTTTTTGCGTCATCGCGAACAGATTATATTCTGGGATGACTGTGGAAACCGAATCGTGTCCGCCACGGACCAAGTTTGGGCGCACGATGAGAAAAAGGAGGAGATGACTGAAATAAAGCCCGGCATCCAGTTCCCGTTTTAACGGCTACGAGAACGGCATCGATTTGACTATTCTTCTATCTCACCGTACCGTATTAGGCGAAGCAGGCAGGCGCACACGCCAATTGCGTGCCACCTAAAGAGCACAAGAATGGTTGGAAATGATGCTGTTGGCCACATTTCGCTGCAACAAAAGCACGGAGAAAGTCTCATGTAAACTTGTTTATACTATCTGGATCGATCGGTCCGGGATGGCGATCGGTCGATCATGCTGCATGACGCGATATGTAGGTTCGATTTGGTAGAGTTCAGATTCGTATGAAGCTGTTCTTTTTTACAAAATAGTTTCATGAGCAATTTTTCAGGTGAAGTTGAGTTGTTTTAGAAAAACTATTTGCTAAAACAGTTTCATCAATAAGTTCATGCATGGTTCAGAGAGAGATGAGAGAGTGATCTATGAAAAGCTACTATTTTCAGTTTCGTCTTGCTCATATTTTTTGTGAGAGGAGGAAAAAAAACAGCTCCATCTAAAAAGCTATTTTGAAAAAAAGTTGTTTAGAAAAAAACTCACAACAGTTTTATATAAGTTGAGCTGTACCAAACAGGTTTATAGACGATCCACTACTGTAGTAAATACAGCATGTAGGAGATTGCAACATCTGATTAACGTCTCAACAGAAGGAAGGAAGTAGTATCGAACAAGTCGGCTCCGATCGAGGGCCATCAAATCACATAATTGAGAGTATAATGCAACGCGAACGGTCGAGTTTTCTCGTCAAACTTGCCAATCATTGTTAAGTTTATCATCGAGGGTACGTATTTGGAACACGTAAAATAAAGCTCTACACGGAACAGTGTGTGTGAGGCATGCATCAGGGAATGGAAAGACGACTCCTCTGCATTCCAAGCTAGCGCACGACCTAAACGCACATGCAGCTGCTCGTCCTACATACTGCACCACCCACCACGGAGTATGTGGCCTGTGAACAGTGAACGTCGCTGTGTTCGATCGAGCCCACCCACCTTCGTTCCTGCGCCACGAGTCGTGTGGTTGCTAGTAAACGCTCGCAAACAGGTCACAGGCCACAGGCCACAGGCCACAGGCCACAGGGCACAGGTGCCGGCCCCGCGCTCTCGAGTCTCGACCACTCACGCACGCACGCATCATCAGCGTGACAGTGTCCCACGCCAACGGGACGTGCCAGCGGACGCCTCGGTCAAGCACGCACACGCTCCCATCACGCCATCACACACCGCCTGCTTGCATATATTGCATTGCTCGCGGTGCTCTGGCCATGGTTTTGGCCTTGGAGTGCACTTGAGACTTGAGACTTGAGACTCGGGTCCCAGTGCGTGGCTCCCGCCTCCGCGCGCCTATTCCAGTTCCAGCGACGCGGCGGTTCGGTGGTTTTCTGATCTGGGAACGCATAGCCAATTGTAGATTGGTTGGTTCCAATTCCAAGTGATCGCTTTCCAGTGTGGTTGCACGTAAATGCGCAGCTAGCATATTTCCTTGTGTAGCCATCCATCTCTTTGGCCGTCGGGGTATGCAGTGCATTTCTGGCGTGCCCATAGATCACGCACCTGCATCACGGGGAGAGGCCAGGGGGGAGCTTTTATTTGCGTTCATTCCTGGTGCGCGACTAGTCTTTGGTCTCTTCTGGTTGTACGTATAGTAGGAGGGAAATTGCCGTCGTTATTAGCTCTGGCGTTTCTGCGTCTGGAGCGGGGGCCACTAAACCTTCTTTCTTTGACCAGCAGATCGGATTAATAAGTGTGCAGCCACACTTCCCGGCCAAATCCACGTCTAACAGTGGGCGGCCATGACAAGGCCATCGCTCCAGATCGACCACACCTGCTGTGAGCTGTCGCTCTCAGCTAGCCCCCACGCTACACACTTTCCATTTTGGAGAGAGAGAGAGAGAGAGAGATCTCTACCAAGTGCCGTTGTGACTTGGATCGAACAGCCACCAACACGCAGGTGTGCAGTAACATGGGGGGCCTGTGCTCTTCGATAGTTCGATCAGTGTCTCCAAACCAGACCCACCCAACATGCATTGGTACGCCTCCTCCCACAGTGACAGTCGCCTGCTGACTCACTCCCCGGTCTGGCCGGCTGGCCCTCCGGTTCGGTTCAAGTTCCATCCTCGGCTCCTCGCGCTGCACGTCTGCACTTGTCATGGACCACAGCACCACTACGCAAGTGGACGACCAGATCGATCATGAGATGGCCATCTGGATCTGGTGCGGCGCCCGCCGGCGAAATGGTGGTGGTGGTGGTGGTGGGGCGATCCAGCAACAGTTCTCATGTCCTTTGGTTAATTACATATACATACATACTCCTGCATGCATATAAATCTCTGTCCTCCACCTCCACGGTTGGGAGTCAGGGCTCACCATCACCATCAGCACCAAGTAGCATTGTGACAGTGGAGAGGAACTCCATGACATTTGGGCGGAACACACAGCACACAGCACACAGCCGTAGCATGATAGCAACATCGCAGGCATCTGCTGGCTGATGCAGGACACGACGGCGGACAGGCGAGGTCCGAGACAACTTGGATCCCATGCCCTACAAACATAGCGGAACAGGACAGGCCACCATGCTTTGACGACCCTCGGCAAATTGAATCAGGGAGAGAGAGAGAAAGAGAGAGAGAGAGACCACTTGCTCAAGATGCCCAACAGGACATTCCTTCTGAAAGGTACATACATGACATTCTCTAGAGTGGTGCCGTGCTGCAGCAGTGCAGAGATTTTCCATGATTTGGTTTGAAGAGAAATGACAAAGCACAGGGCCAAAGGCATCAATGAACAACATGGTGACGCACCGGAGCAATTCGGCGATATGACACATGAACACACCCCAGAGACCTGCCAAAACTTTCAGAGCAGCAAGTGAATTAGGTTTATGTTGGAACGCACTTGCCCTACCTCCGCACTTGCGCAGGGGGAAGAGCGAAGGCGGCCAAGCGTCGGATGCAGTAGCGAAGGTAAGGCGGAAGTGGAAGGTGCTCAATTTCCCACAAAGTCGTCCCCTTACACTGTTCATCCCCTTGGTATTTATAGGGAATGCCAAGGGGCACGGGCCAAATTACAAAAGGGTACAGGGAAGATTCCTCACCTCCACGCAGGGAGGAAGGGCAAAAGCGTAAATACACGACTGAAGCGGAAACCCTAATTGGTCACCCTCCAATGCGCCGCCACTTGGTTCCTGTTCACCTTCGGGGAAAAATGCGGAGGTTTTGACCTTCGGCCGCGCTCGCCCTTGGGCCCGCGCCCCTCCGCCATCTGCCGGACCTCCGGCTTTACTTGCCTTCGGGGGAGAAGACCGAAGGTTTGACCTTCGGCCGTGCTCGCCGGACCTTCGGCTTCGCTCGCCTTCGGGACAGCGCACACTCGCCGCTTGCTTGACTCTTCGCTCCAAGCGAAGGTGGCGTTGTGGGCCAGCAAGGATTTCCTGCGGTGCGACTGTCGACTTGGACCTGCATGGAAAACAACGAAGCGACGAGGGTTGAACCCGCGTCCGGGGGTCAGAGTAACGATCCCCAGTAGGAGAGGGCCCTCGCAAGGACAACGAGGCATTGCGCGAGGGTTAATTCCGAGCACCAGTTCGAGCGGCGCTTCTGCCGAGGGTCCTTTCCCCCAACAGTAGCCCCTCGTTGTCTTGGATCTAAAAAACCGTGTTTAGGCCCAAGCAGCGCCTTTCAATGGGGATAAAAAACGGGACCCTCGGCAGCGACGCCCGCGACTGCTTTGGGCTGGGTCGTTGTGTTGTTGTTTGTACTATTAAAGCCTGTTTCGTTTTTTGCGCCGCGTTTTTCGGTTGTCGTGCCGATTTCGTGGGGTGAGGGGCTCGTCTCCCGGCCTATAAATAGAAAGAGCGGGTGAAGAGTTTTGATTGTGTCCTCTGCTATAGCCGTCCTGCTGTTGCGATTTGCTTGTAGCGAAGGTTTGTTTTTAGCTTGCGTGCGAGGGTTTGGACGGGCATTGGCGAACATACTTGTGTGCGAAGGTTTGTTTGATAGTTTTTGGTAGTTGAAGAGATGGCCAGATTGAAGCAGACTGCTCGGGCTGGTTCTCCCGCCGTCGTGGATGATGGGGTTTCCTTCGAGTTTGGTCTTAGCCGGGTTTGCGCCAGTGAGATTGCGTCTTATGTGAGGTGGGGCTGGATTGAGGAAGGCAAGGCGAGGACCAGTAGTGGGGAGACCGTTCCGAAGCCAGAGGCGGATGAGGTTGTGGTCTTTGAAGAATTTTTTTCGGCTGGCCTTCGCTTTCCGGTGATTTCCTTTGTGACCTCCGTTCTTCGAAGGTTCAACCTGAAATTTCATCAGTTGACGCCTTCTTGTTTTACGAAGATGTCAGTGTACGTGTGGGCATGCCGTTCTCAGGGCACCGCTCCACACGTCGAGGGTTTTATCCGCACTCATCGTGTGCACATGCAGCCCCGCAAGATGGATTGTGGCGAAGGTAACACTCGTCTTGGACAGTTTGCTGTGTACACATTCTGCTATCGCGCTGGGTCGGAGGTGCCGGTGCAGGCCCAGAAGAATAAGTGGAGCAGCGGATGGCAAGAATCTTGGTTTTACTACAAGCTTAGTGGTGACGTCGAGCTTTGCGGCGAGCTTCCGCTTCTCGGAGATGTCGGCGCCGAGGCCAAGATGAGCGCCGAGGCTCATGCTGCGGTTGATTGCTTGAGGGTTGTGGCGCGCTCGCAGTGCGCCCGCGACTTGGTCGAAGAATATTGTTGTGCGAAGGTGTGGCCCCTTAGCCGAAGGCAAAAATGGTTTGGAGTCGGGGAAGACCCCAAGTATGAGGCTAAGGGTTTGAAGAAACCGATAGTTGATTTGAACAAGATTTGGGAAAAAGTTCTTGCAAAGTTTCCGAGGCGCGAGGATGGGAACGAAGCTGTTTACAAGCGGGTTCAGCAGTGGGCTGAAGAGCTTGTTGGGAAACTATCCATATTGGAGGTGAAGGCTATCCACAGCTCGGTGGGTAGCGGAGGTCGAGTGAACAGGATGTTCGACATTCTTGGTATTCGGTACGCAGACTGGCCCGCTCCTTCGAGCGACGACGCGCCGAAGAAGAGGAAGCGTAAAGCTTCGGGAGAAAGGGAGATCGTCTCTCGGCCGAAGAGAGGCCGTGGTCGAGGCCGTGGCGGAGCTGGTGGCCGAGCGAAGGTGCTTGCGATGAAGGTCGCTGCTGGCTCTGTTGCTGCAGGCACTTCTTCCTTGGCCGTAGCTCCAAGCGGCCGAGGTGCCGGTGCAGTCGGGGGACGCGTGCCTCGCGTTGGAGGGATCGGCGCTTTAGTCCAGATTTCGGGCGGCGAGGATGAATCTGATGATGATGAGGTGGAGGAGAAGGACGCAAAGGAGGGGGAGACGGACGAGGGTTCGTCTGATGAAAGCAGCGAGGGTTCTATTGAAGGACATGACACGGATGAGGAGGTGTCTATTGGAGGCGGAGCCTCGCCGAGTGTTGGTGCAATGGTTGCCCAGGGCGCAGTTGAAATCGCACAAGATATTGAGCCAGGTAGCCCTCGACGAGGTGCGGTTCCCAGCTTTGCGGGCTCGCACCTTTGGGTGGAGGGGTTTGAGTTCGATGGGGAACTTGACTCTGCGCGATCCCGGGGAAAGAGACCGTTCGGCGAGGCTAGCCGGTCGAGCCTCCCGGAATATGCTAAGAAGCTTGGGATTTCTGATCCGGCGACTGCGCTGTTCACCAGTCCGGACCTTCGGGATTGCCACTTGCAGTGTAGCCCGGAGGAAAGGCGTTTTCTAGGCCGGATCTTCGGCCGCATTTGTGTGCCGGAGGCGGAGGTTCTTCTTGCGGATCAAGCGGTTGGCGACACCTTCGACGACGTTGACGTCAAGTTGGCAGAGCTAATGCTCTTGAACCGCTCAGCGAGGCGCAAGGTTAGCTCCGACATGGAATTTATGAGGAACCATATTACTGATCTTGAGAAGGAGAATAGCAAACTGGCGCGGAGTCTAGAGAATAAAGAAAATGAAATGAAGATTGCTTCGGAGAAGGCCGCGAAGGCTCGTGAGGAGGCGGATGAGCTGGCGAAGCGCAATGCTGATCTAATTGCCGCGGGAAAGGAGAAAGACAAGGCTTTGGCCGAGGCCGAGGGTCGGCTAGGTGATTTGAACAAATCTTGGCGGGCGAGTATGGAGAATGTCAAACGTAAACTTGATTGTTGTCTGACCGAGGCTGGGGGCTCTGCCGGAGAGCCATTGCCTGCAGCTGACGCAGAGGCCTTCGAGGGCTGGCTGGGTAACGAGCTTGATGTATTTAGCTCGCTAGTTTCCAATGCAGCCGATTTTGGTGGCTACGCCGGGGCCTTGGCAATGGCGAGCACGCTTCGACTGGCGGATTGTGATCATCTTCGCAAGATCAAAAGGCCGAGCCATGCCTTTCCGTCGGTTGATGAAGTTCGTCGGATGAAGGTTGATGACGCAGAAGTTCGGAACTGTGCGATGCGCTTGCTTCGCAAGTTTTGGATCTCCGGAGGTGGCCGAGCTCTCGCCTTCGAAGAAGCTGCCGAGGCTACACGCCAGGTTCGCATTCTTTTTAAGATTTTTGATTTTTGTTGGTTTGTTTTAGAGGGGTTGTTGTTGATTTTGGCGAGGTTTGTCTTTTGTTTTGCTTATAGGCTCGACGAGATGCAATGCCCTCGCCGCCCATGGAAGTCGCAGCGAGGGGTGGCTCCGAAGCCGCCCCTGAGCCAAGTTGTGCGGGGGTTACGCTCGCCGAGATCGAGGCGTTGACCGGGGACGTGCCGAGCACTGAAGGAAATGCGGCGCAGGTGAAAGTCCTTGTTTGGTTTTGGATAATTGATGTCACCTAGAGTACTAACCTTGTCATGAAGTGTTTATGAGCTAGGTAGGTACATTCCAAGTACGGGAGTCAAATGATGATCATGGTATTGGTGGTGATGACCAAAAGATAGATCAAGTGCTCCACATTTGAAAGAAGAAGAAGAGAAAAACAAAATCCTATGGAGATCAAGGCAAAGGTATAAATAGGAATTTTGTTTTGGCACTCAAGACACCATAGAGGGTGTGAGTGCATTTAGGATAGATAGCCGTACTATTAAGAGGGGAATATCTCAATGATCACGGTTATCAAGGGCCACTAGGTGAATTCATACATGCATATGCATTAGGACCTAGTGTGCTAACTCGAATCCTTTGAATATGTTTGTGAAAATGCTAACACACATGCACATGAGGTTGTACACTTGTTGGTGTTAGCACATTTGCAAAGGAGAAGTTGCTGGAGTTGGTTTGGATCAACACAGAGAAGAAAATGGAGTTTTCTGTGTATGGTCGGTGGTACCGACCAGGGTGGTCGGTGGTACCGACCAGGGTGGTCGGTGGTACCGCCCATAGGTGCTGCGTGCAGCCCTCTCTGTGTTGGGGCGTTTTTGGCCTGGCGGTGGTACCGCTATTACCTCGGTACTACCACCGGCGGTGGTACCGACCGGATGGTCGGTGGTACCGTGGCCCTGAGGAGTTTCGCGAGGCTCTCTGTAGTTTTTGAAAATGGCTTGCCGGTAGTACCGCCATTACCTCGGTACTACCGCCCACGGTGGTACCGACGCAAGGTCGGTAGTGGCTGGTTTTTCGCGAGGCTCTCTGGAGTTTTTGAAAAAGGCTTGCCGGTAGTACCGCCATTACCTCGGTACTACCGCCCACGGTGGTACCGACGCAAGGTCGGTAGTGGCTGGTTTTTCGCAGAGCTCTCTGTTCGCGGCGATTTTGGGCTGGCGGTAGTACCGCCATTACCTCGGTACTACCGACCTCGGAGGTACCGACCAGAGTCGGTGCCTCGCCTAAATCAGCGGGACGTGTGTTAAACGGCTAGTTTGACTCTGTCGGTACTACCGCCCAGGAGGGGTCGGTACTACCGACCAAGCGCAGAAAGGTAGGGTTCGGGCCGTCGCCCTCCCTTCCCTATAAATGGGACGTGGCCGCCTTTGGGGTTTTTTTTTTGGCTCTTTGACTTCTTGAACATCCTCTTGAGCAAGATCTAATCCCTCCCTCCGATCTCTTTGCTTGTTAGTGCGAATCCAAGTGAGATCGAGAGATCCAAGTGCATTTGCTTGTGAATTTGCATCTAGTGGCACTTGGCGATTGTGGTTGCTGTGGATATTCTTATTACTCTTGGTGGTTGCCGCCACCTAGACGGTTTGGAGCAGCGGAGGAGATTAGGCACGAGTGGTGATTGTTCGTGGCCATCTCCCGGTGATTTGTAAGGGGTTTCTTGTACCTTCCCCGGCGGAGCGCCAAAGGTAACTCTAGTGGATTGCTCGTAGCTTGTGGATCCCCATCTTGTGTTGGTTGTGCGGCACCCTATTGAGGGTTAGGCGTGTGATGCCTATTAGCGCGTGAACCTCCAAGTGGGTGTATCGCTACAACGGGGACGTAGCTTGCCGGCAAGCAAGTGAACCTCGGAGGAAAAATTATTGTGTCAACTCGTCTCCGTGGTATTCTTTGATATTTATTTATTAATCTCTTGCCGGATCGGTATACACACTTCTATCTCTTGTACTTACATTTGTTACTTTCTTACAAGTTAATGTTACACCTTGTTGTTAGTTACAGTCTCATATCTTGTGTAGTGATATACATTATTGCTTATTTAGTCGTTGGATAGTTCCTTTGATATTGTGTGACTTAGAGTTTGTGGTTATCTAGAATTTTGAATAGGTGGCTTGCATCTGTGTAGAGCTAGCGCAAACTTCGCTTCGCCATTTAGTTGTCTAACTAGTTTGTTTAAGTGTTGTTGTAGAAATTTTTATAGGCTATTCACCCCCCCTCTAGCCATTTAGGACCTTTCAATTGGTATCGGAGCAAGGTCACCGTTTATTTGAGGCTTAACAACCTTCGGTGTCAAAATGGCTCATATCAACAACACCAAAAGGCCACCCCAATTTGATGGCACAAACTATGGCTATTGGAAGGCAAAAATGACCACTCATTTAAAGTCAATCAATAGAAAGATATGGCAAGTTGTGGATGTCAAGATTGAGATAGTTGATCCGGAGAATCTCACCAATGCCGAAGAAGAGAAGATGCAGAACAATGACATTGCTCTCAGTGCTATTCATGATGCTGTCGATGAGAGGGTGTTTGAGCAAATAAAAAATTTGGATATGGCATATGATGCTTGGAAGAAATTGGAAGAATCATTTGAGGGCACTCAAGCAGTGAAAGGAGCAAAAGCATACATTCTCAAAGAAAAGTTTGCTAGCTTCAAGATGAATGAAAATGAAAGTGTTCCAGAGATGTTCCATAGGCTTCAAGTGCTTGTCAATGATCTCAAAGCACTCGGAGAAGAGGTGAAGGACAAAGACTTCTCTCATAAATTCTTGAGATGTCTTCCAAACAGATTTGGCATGTTAGTCACGTTGCTTGTAAGAAGCGGCTTGGACACTATGACACCAAACCAAGTTCTTGGAGATGTAATGACCGATGACACCTATAGAGATGAGAATGATCAAGAAGTGAAGAAGGATGAGAAGAAGAAGAGTGTGGCATTCAAAGCCACAACATCATCATCAAAGAACAAGGGCAAAGCAAAGAAAGAAGATTCTAGCGAAGATAACTGCTCAAATGACAGTGATGACGATGATGAAGAGATGGCTCTATTTGTCAAAAGGTTTGGCAAATTCATGAAGAAGAAGGGCTACCGGGCAAGGAGGAAGAAGACTTCATACAAGAACAAGGATGAACCAAGAAGGTGCTTCAAGTGCGGTAGCAAGGACCATCTTGTTGCTCAATGTCCGTACAACAGTGAGAATGATGATAATGACAACAAGAAGGACAAGAAGAAGGAGAAGAAAGAAAAGAAGAATTACACAAAGAAGAAGAAGGGGCAATCATATATGGTCACTTGGGATAGTGATGCATCCACAAGTGATAGTGATGAAGATAGTGATAATGAAGATCGCAAGACAAGCAAGAAGAAGGCACTTGCAAGTATTGCTATCAACAACAAGCCTTCAATCTTCGATACTCCATCATGCTTCATGGCTAAGGCCACAAAGGTACTATCTGATGATGATGAGAGTGATAGTGATGATAGTGATGATGATGAACCCACTAAAGATGAATTAATTGAAATGCTTGATGATGCTAGAGAACATTTTGATAAAAAGAGAAAGGAGTGCAAAGAATTGCAAAAGAGACTAAAAGCTCTTGAGCAATCCTTTGAGGAGCTCAATGCTACTCATGAGAGGCTAGTGGAAGCCCATGAGGAGCTTGGCAATGCTCACACTAAGCTTAAGGAAGCTCACTCCTCACTTGTTGATCAAGCTAAAACTGAAAAAGTGGTTAAAACATGTGACATAGGCATAACTTGTGATATAATCGATGAATCTTTCTATAAGCCTATTGTTATTGCTGCTACTAACCCTTCATGTAGCTCATCATCTACCACTACTACTTCATCTATGGATGATGGTTTCACTTGTGATGCCTCACTCATGGTTGAAAATGAGACATTGAAGAAGGAGGTAAATGAGCTCACTCACGCCTTAGGTAAAGCCTATGGTGGTGAGGCCCGCTTGCTTAAGTGCTTGGGTAGCCAACGTTTTTCTCTCAACAAAGAGGGATTGGGCTATACCCCCAAGAATGGCAAGGCGGCTTTTGCTACTCACAAGACTAGTTTTGTGAAGAGCAATGGTCGGTTTTGCACTCGATGCAAGCAAAGTGGGCATGTAGAGCAATATTGCAAGAACAAGAACAAGAACGCTAATGTATCCTCTATTAAATTTGATTCTTGTTATTTGCTTACCAAGGGTGTTAATGGCATAAAAGCTAAATTCATTGGTACACCAATTGTGGGCTCAAAGAAGAAAGCTATTTGGGTACCAAAGAGTTTGGTCACTAATCTTGGAGGACCCAAAAAGGTTTGGGTACCTAAAAGGGATTGATTTGTTCTTGTAGGTCAACTATAAAGCCGGAGGGAGGCATTGGGTGCTTGATAGTGGGTGCACTCAACATATGACCGGGGATTCAAGAATGTTCAATTCAATCAATTCAAGCGGCAATCATGGTTTTGATTCTATCACATTTGGTGACAATGGCAAAGGCAAGGTTAAAGGGCTTGGTAAGATCGCAATATCCAATGACATGAGCATTTCCAATGTGTTGCTAGTTGAGAGCTTGAACTTCAATTTACTGTCAGTCGCTCAGTTGTGTGATCTTGGTTTCAAATGCATTTTTGGAGTTGATGATGTAGAAATCATAAGTGTAGATGGTTCTAATTTGATATTCAAAGGATTTAGATATGAGAACCTATACTTGGTTGATTTCAATGCTAGTGAAACCCAGCTGTCAACATGCTTGTTCACTAAATCTGGTTTGGGTTGGTTATGGCATAGAAGGCTTGGTCATGTTGGAATGAAACAGTTAAACAAAATAGTGAAGCATGATTTAGTTAGAGGCTTGAAAGATGTCACTTTTGAGAAGGATAAACTTTGTAGCTCTTGTCAAGCTGGCAAACAAGTTGGTAATTCCCATCCTAAGAAAAGCATGATGAGTACTAGCAAAGCATTTGAGTTATTGCACATGGATTTATTTGGACCAACAACATACACTAGCATCGGTGGAAGTAAATATGGCTTTGTGATAGTGGATGATTACACTAGATACACATGGGTCTTCTTTCTTAGTGATAAAAGTGAAACTTTTGATATCTTCAAAACTTTTGTCAAGAAATGTCAGAATGAGTTTGAAACAACAATCAAGAAAGTTAGAAGTGACAATGGGAGTGAATTTAAGAATACAAGAATTGATGAGTTGTGTGACGACTTTGGCATTAGACATCAATTCTCACCCAAGTATACTCCTCAATCAAATGGGATTGTTGAAAGGAAGAACAGAACTTTGATTGATATGGCAAGGTCTATGCTCAGTGAATACAATGTCAGTCATTCCTTTTGGGCCGAAGCTATCAATACGGCTTGCTATTGTAGCAACCGTCTCTATTGCCATGGCATGCTAGAGAAGACACCATATGAGCTATTAAATGGAAGAAAGCCAAATATCGCATACTTTAGAGTTTTTGGTTGCAAATGTTATATATTGAAGAAAGGTGCAAGATTGAGCAAATTTGAGAAGAAATGTGATGAAGGATTCTTACTTGGATATTCAACAACAAGCAAAGCATATAGAGTTTGGAACTTGGCTAGTGGTATTATGGAAGAAGTGCATGATGTTGAATTTGATGAAACTAAGGGCTCTCAAGAAGGAAATGAAAATCTTAATGATGTGAGAGGCACTCAATTGTCAAATGCAATGAAGAATATGGATATTGGTGATATTAGGCCAAGACAAGTGGATGATAATGAAGGTGACCAAATGTTCTCCTCAAATGTGCAAGTTGATGCAAATCAAGCTAGTGGTTCTCATGATCAATCAAGTGCTAGTGAAGATCAACAAGCTAGTTCATCTCAACCAAGCAATCAAGTGCAAATCCTCCAACCAACCAATATTGCAAGAGATCATCCCATAGATCAAATTGTTGGGGATATTAGAAGCGGTGTGCAAACAAGATCAAGATTGGCATCATTTTGTGAGCATTTTTCTTTTGTGTCATCATTCGAGCCAACCAAGATAGAAGATGCATTGATGGATGTTGATTGGGTAAACGCTATGCATGAAGAGCTAAACAACTTCACCCGCAACCAAGTTTGGGAACTTGTTGAGAGACCAAAGAATTACAATGTAATTGGAACCAAATGGGTATTTCGAAATAAGCAAGATCAAGATGGGATAGTAGTAAGAAACAAAGCAAGATTGGTAGCTCAAGGTTACACTCAAGTTGAAGGTCTTGATTTTGGAGAAACATATGCACCGGTTGCAAGAATGGAAGCAATTAGAATTCTATTGGCTTATGCATGTGCTCATAATATCAAGTTGTATCAAATGGATGTCAAAAGTGCATTTCTCAATGGGTATATCAATGAGTTAGTATTTGTAGAACAACCTCCCGGTTTTGAAGATGACAAGAAGCCCAACCATGTTTACAAGCTCAAGAAGGCGTTGTATGGTTTGAAGCAAGCACCAAGAGCATGGTACGAGAGGTTGAGAGATTTCCTACTCTCTAAAGGGTTCAAGATGGGCAAGGTTGATACTACTCTCTTCACCAAGAAGATTGGCAAAGACTTGTTTGTGTTGCAAATATATGTTGATGATATTATCTTTGGGTCAACCAACCAAGAGTTTTGTGAAGAGTTTGGGAATATGATGGCAAATGAGTTTGAGATGTCTATGATTGGAGAGCTTAGTTACTTCCTTGGTCTTCAAATCAAGCAAATGAAGAATGGCACTTTTGTGAGTCAAGGCAAGTACATCAAAGATATGCTCAAGAAGTTTGGTCTAAATGATGCAAAAGCTATTAGTACACCTATGGGAACAAATGGACATTTGGATAGTGATGCTAGTGGCAACATGGTGGATCAAAAGTTGTATCGGTCTATGATTGGAAGCTTACTCTATGTGACCGCTTCTAGGCCGGACGTCATGTTTAGTGTATGCATGTGTGCAAGATTTCAAGCTTCACCAAGAGAGAGTCACTTGAAGGCAACTAAAAGAATATTGAGATATTTGAAGCATACACAAAATGTTGGATTGTGGTATCCCAAGGGGTCAAACTTTGAGTTGATTGGATATTCGGACTCCGACTATGCAGGATGCAAAGTTGATAGAAAAAGCACATCGGGCACATGTCAATTACTTGGAAGATCACTTGTATCATGGTCATCGAAAAAGCAAAACAGTGTTGCACTTTCAACCGCCGAAGCAGAATACATATCCGCAGGAAGTTGTTGTGCTCAATTACTTTGGATGAAAGCAACTTTGGATGACTTTGGAATTAAATTCAAACAAGTACCATTGCTATGTGACAATGAGAGTGCAGTGAAGCTCACCAACAATCCAGTACAACATTCAAGAACAAAGCACATTGACATTCGCCATCACTTCATAAGAGACCATCAACAAAAGGGTGATATTTCTATTGAGAATGTTGGTACCGAGGATCAACTTGCCGATATATTCACCAAGCCACTTGATGAAAAGAGATTTTGCAAGCTAAGGAATGAATTGAATATACTTGATTTCTCAAATATGAGTTGATGCACCCTCCGTTATATGACATGCCTCTCCTTCGACAAAGCAAAGGTAAAATTGCGTGGCATGACATTCATTCTTGCTAAGGATATGTTTAGTGCATTTAGTCATTCGTTGCATCTTATAGGCTCATTCATGAAAATAAAATACTTTGGATGTACATATGGTACCACTATTGCTTCTATGTTTGATATGATCTAGTGGTAGCATATGACATGTTTATGGGCTTGTGAACCTAGTGTTTGATCTTGAAAACAAGCATTCAAGGTTTTAACCGACGTGAGTAAGATAACCATTGAAAGATGTGTGAAGAAGCTTACTCTAGAGCAAACCGTGTTAAATGTCTTATGTTTGTTTGCTAGGTTGAACCATACTATGAACTTGATCACCTTTTTGATTAACTTAACTCCTACTAAAATTGGTGTGCCTTTTATGGTACTTAATGACAAAGGGGGAGAAATGGTTAAGATAGATGTAAAAATTTGAGCATATAAGTCGGGGGAGCAAGCTCATGAACTTATTGTTGCATTTGAATGTGCATATTCATATGAGTGATTGCATTGTAAAAATTTAAATTCAATATACATGCTTGTGTGATGTATGCTAGAAATAAATTTTGAATAATGATTTGTGAACTAGCATGCATAAGTGGTAGCTAGATGTAATCTGTTTTTGCAAAGTGGTACTAGAACCTTTTATATAATGTTGATCTCATAAGGTATCTAGTGTTTTTGTAAGTCTAGCTAATCAAGATGCTAAGGATGGTGTACATTGGCAACTCCGATTGGTATCACGCTTCAAAGGTCTAGTATTTATACCTTAGCATCATTTGATAGTATTACTCTCCCACATTTTATATCTATGCATATGTGCCGAACTTGAACCAAACACTATAGCACATATGTAGGGGGAGCTAATACTAACAAAGTGGAGACTCAAATTTTAAAACATATATCTTTGTGAAAGGTTGTCATCAATTACCAAAAAGGGGGAGATTGAAAGTCCTTGTTTGGTTTTGGATAATTGATGTCACCTAGAGTACTAACCTTGTCATGAAGTGTTTATGAGCTAGGTAGGTACATTCCAAGTACGGGAGTCAAATGATGATCATGGTATTGGTGGTGATGACCAAAAGATAGATCAAGTGCTCCACATTTGAAAGAAGAAGAAGAGAAAAACAAAATCCTATGGAGATCAAGGCAAAGGTATAAATAGGAATTTTGTTTTGGCACTCAAGACACCATAGAGGGTGTGAGTGCATTTAGGATAGATAGCCGTACTATTAAGAGGGGAATATCTCAATGATCACGGTTATCAAGGGCCACTAGGTGAATTCATACATGCATATGCATTAGGACCTAGTGTGCTAACTCGAATCCTTTGAATATGTTTGTGAAAATGCTAACACACATGCACATGAGGTTGTACACTTGTTGGTGTTAGCACATTTGCAAAGGAGAAGTTGCTGGAGTTGGTTTGGATCAACACAGAGAAGAAAATGGAGTTTTCTGTGTATGGTCGGTGGTACCGACCAGGGTGGTCGGTGGTACCGCCCATAGGTGCTGCGTGCAGCCCTCTCTGTGTTGGGGCGTTTTTGGCCTGGCGGTGGTACCGCTATTACCTCGGTACTACCGCCGGCGGTGGTACCGACCGGATGGTCGGTGGTACCGTGGCCCTGAGGAGTTTCGCGAGGCTCTCTGTAGTTTTTGAAAATGGCTTGCCGGTAGTACCGCCATTACCTCGGTACTACCGCCCACGGTGGTACCGACGCAAGGTCGGTAGTGGCTGGTTTTTCGCGAGGCTCTCTGGAGTTTTTGAAAAAGGCTTGCCGGTAGTACCGCCATTACCTCGGTACTACCGCCCACGGTGGTACCGACGCAAGGTCGGTAGTGGCTGGTTTTTCGCAGAGCTCTCTGTTCGCGGCGATTTTGGGCTGGCGGTAGTACCGCCATTACCTCGGTACTACCGACCTCGGAGGTACCGACCAGAGTCGGTGCCTCGCCTAAATCAGCGGGACGTGTGTTAAACGGCTAGTTTGACTCTGTCGGTACTACCGCCCAGGAGGGGTCGGTACTACCGACCAAGCGCAGAAAGGTAGGGTTCGGGCCGTCGCCCTCCCTTCCCTATAAATGGGACGTGGCCGCCTTTGGGGTTTTTTTTTTGGCTCTTTGACTTCTTGAACATCCTCTTGAGCAAGATCTAATCCCTCCCTCCGATCTCTTTGCTTGTTAGTGCGAATCCAAGTGAGATCGAGAGATCCAAGTGCATTTGCTTGTGAATTTGCATCTAGTGGCACTTGGCGATTGTGGTTGCTGTGGATATTCTTATTACTCTTGGTGGTTGCCGCCACCTAGACGGTTTGGAGCAGCGGAGGAGATTAGGCACGAGTGGTGATTGTTCGTGGCCATCTCCCGGTGATTTGTAAGGGGTTTCTTGTACCTTCCCCGGCGGAGCGCCAAAGGTAACTCTAGTGGATTGCTCGTAGCTTGTGGATCCCCATCTTGTGTTGGTTGTGCGGCACCCTATTGAGGGTTAGGCGTGTGATGCCTATTAGCGCGTGAACCTCCAAGTGGGTGTATCGCTACAACGGGGACGTAGCTTGCCGGCAAGCAAGTGAACCTCGGAGGAAAAATTATTGTGTCAACTCGTCTCCGTGGTATTCTTTGATATTTATTTATTAATCTCTTGCCGGATCGGTATACACACTTCTATCTCTTGTACTTACATTTGTTACTTTCTTACAAGTTAATGTTACACCTTGTTGTTAGTTACAGTCTCATATCTTGTGTAGTGATATACATTATTGCTTATTTAGTCGTTGGATAGTTCCTTTGATATTGTGTGACTTAGAGTTTGTGGTTATCTAGAATTTTGAATAGGTGGCTTGCATCTGTGTAGAGCTAGCGCAAACTTCGCTTCGCCATTTAGTTGTCTAACTAGTTTGTTTAAGTGTTGTTGTAGAAATTTTTATAGGCTATTCACCCCCCCCTCTAGCCATTTAGGACCTTTCAATTGGTATCGGAGCAAGGTCACCGTTTATTTGAGGCTTAACAACCTTCGGTGTCAAAATGGCTCATATCAACAACACCAAAAGGCCACCCCAATTTGATGGCACAAACTATGGCTATTGGAAGGCAAAAATGACCACTCATTTAAAGTCAATCAATAGAAAGATATGGCAAGTTGTGGATGTCAAGATTGAGATAGTTGATCCGGAGAATCTCACCAATGCCGAAGAAGAGAAGATGCAGAACAATGACATTGCTCTCAGTGCTATTCATGATGCTGTCGATGAGAGGGTGTTTGAGCAAATAAAAAATTTGGATATGACATATGATGCTTGGAAGAAATTGGAAGAATCATTTGAGGGCACTCAAGCAGTGAAAGGAGCAAAAGCATACATTCTCAAAGAAAAGTTTGCTAGCTTCAAGATGAATGAAAATGAAAGTGTTCCAGAGATGTTCCATAGGCTTCAAGTGCTTGTCAATGATCTCAAAGCACTCGGAGAAGAGGTGAAGGACAAAGACTTCTCTCATAAATTCTTGAGATGTCTTCCAAACAGATTTGGCATGTTAGTCACGTTGCTTGTAAGAAGCGGCTTGGACACTATGACACCAAACCAAGTTCTTGGAGATGTAATGACCGATGACACCTATAGAGATGAGAATGATCAAGAAGTGAAGAAGGATGAGAAGAAGAAGAGTGTGGCATTCAAAGCCACAACATCATCATCAAAGAACAAGGGCAAAGCAAAGAAAGAAGATTCTAGCGAAGATAACTGCTCAAATGACAGTGATGACGATGATGAAGAGATGGCTCTATTTGTCAAAAGGTTTGGCAAATTCATGAAGAAGAAGGGCTACCGGGCAAGGAGGAAGAAGACTTCATACAAGAACAAGGATGAACCAAGAAGGTGCTTCAAGTGCGGTAGCAAGGACCATCTTGTTGCTCAATGTCCGTACAACAGTGAGAATGATGATAATGACAACAAGAAGGACAAGAAGAAGGAGAAGAAAGAAAAGAAGAATTACACAAAGAAGAAGAAGGGGCAATCATATATGGTCACTTGGGATAGTGATGCATCCACAAGTGATAGTGATGAAGATAGTGATAATGAAGATCGCAAGACAAGCAAGAAGAAGGCACTTGCAAGTATTGCTATCAACAACAAGCCTTCAATCTTCGATACTCCATCATGCTTCATGGCTAAGGCCACAAAGGTACTATCTGATGATGATGAGAGTGATAGTGATGATAGTGATGATGATGAACCCACTAAAGATGAATTAATTGAAATGCTTGATGATGCTAGAGAACATTTTGATAAAAAGAGAAAGGAGTGCAAAGAATTGCAAAAGAGACTAAAAGCTCTTGAGCAATCCTTTGAGGAGCTCAATGCTACTCATGAGAGGCTAGTGGAAGCCCATGAGGAGCTTGGCAATGCTCACACTAAGCTTAAGGAAGCTCACTCCTCACTTGTTGATCAAGCTAAAACTGAAAAAGTGGTTAAAACATGTGACATAGGCATAACTTGTGATATAATCGATGAATCTTTCTATAAGCCTATTGTTATTGCTGCTACTAACCCTTCATGTAGCTCATCATCTACCACTACTACTTCATCTATGGATGATGGTTTCACTTGTGATGCCTCACTCATGGTTGAAAATGAGACATTGAAGAAGGAGGTAAATGAGCTCACTCACGCCTTAGGTAAAGCCTATGGTGGTGAGGCCCGCTTGCTTAAGTGCTTGGGTAGCCAACGTTTTTCTCTCAACAAA
Organism: Coix lacryma-jobi var. lacryma-jobi; assembly: GCA_009763385.1. Lineage (NCBI taxonomy): Eukaryota > Viridiplantae > Streptophyta > Magnoliopsida > Poales > Poaceae > Coix > Coix lacryma-jobi. The sequence goes on along the minus strand of CM019827.1, from coordinate 26,090,080 downwards.
GAGGGATTGGGCTATACCCCCAAGAATGGCAAGGCGGCTTTTGCTACTCACAAGACTAGTTTTGTGAAGAGCAATGGTCGGTTTTGCACTCGATGCAAGCAAAGTGGGCATGTAGAGCAATATTGCAAGAACAAGAACAAGAACGCTAATGTATCCTCTATTAAATTTGATTCTTGTTATTTGCTTACCAAGGGTGTTAATGGCATAAAAGCTAAATTCATTGGTACACCAATTGTGGGCTCAAAGAAGAAAGCTATTTGGGTACCAAAGAGTTTGGTCACTAATCTTGGAGGACCCAAAAAGGTTTGGGTACCTAAAAGGGATTGATTTGTTCTTGTAGGTCAACTATAAAGCCGGAGGGAGGCATTGGGTGCTTGATAGTGGGTGCACTCAACATATGACCGGGGATTCAAGAATGTTCAATTCAATCAATTCAAGCGGCAATCATGGTTTTGATTCTATCACATTTGGTGACAATGGCAAAGGCAAGGTTAAAGGGCTTGGTAAGATCGCAATATCCAATGACATGAGCATTTCCAATGTGTTGCTAGTTGAGAGCTTGAACTTCAATTTACTGTCAGTCGCTCAGTTGTGTGATCTTGGTTTCAAATGCATTTTTGGAGTTGATGATGTAGAAATCATAAGTGTAGATGGTTCTAATTTGATATTCAAAGGATTTAGATATGAGAACCTATACTTGGTTGATTTCAATGCTAGTGAAACCCAGCTGTCAACATGCTTGTTCACTAAATCTGGTTTGGGTTGGTTATGGCATAGAAGGCTTGGTCATGTTGGAATGAAACAGTTAAACAAAATAGTGAAGCATGATTTAGTTAGAGGCTTGAAAGATGTCACTTTTGAGAAGGATAAACTTTGTAGCTCTTGTCAAGCTGGCAAACAAGTTGGTAATTCCCATCCTAAGAAAAGCATGATGAGTACTAGCAAAGCATTTGAGTTATTGCACATGGATTTATTTGGACCAACAACATACACTAGCATCGGTGGAAGTAAATATGGCTTTGTGATAGTGGATGATTACACTAGATACACATGGGTCTTCTTTCTTAGTGATAAAAGTGAAACTTTTGATATCTTCAAAACTTTTGTCAAGAAATGTCAGAATGAGTTTGAAACAACAATCAAGAAAGTTAGAAGTGACAATGGGAGTGAATTTAAGAATACAAGAATTGATGAGTTGTGTGACGACTTTGGCATTAGACATCAATTCTCACCCAAGTATACTCCTCAATCAAATGGGATTGTTGAAAGGAAGAACAGAACTTTGATTGATATGGCAAGGTCTATGCTCAGTGAATACAATGTCAGTCATTCCTTTTGGGCCGAAGCTATCAATACGGCTTGCTATTGTAGCAACCGTCTCTATTGCCATGGCATGCTAGAGAAGACACCATATGAGCTATTAAATGGAAGAAAGCCAAATATCGCATACTTTAGAGTTTTTGGTTGCAAATGTTATATATTGAAGAAAGGTGCAAGATTGAGCAAATTTGAGAAGAAATGTGATGAAGGATTCTTACTTGGATATTCAACAACAAGCAAAGCATATAGAGTTTGGAACTTGGCTAGTGGTATTATGGAAGAAGTGCATGATGTTGAATTTGATGAAACTAAGGGCTCTCAAGAAGGAAATGAAAATCTTAATGATGTGAGAGGCACTCAATTGTCAAATGCAATGAAGAATATGGATATTGGTGATATTAGGCCAAGACAAGTGGATGATAATGAAGGTGACCAAATGTTCTCCTCAAATGTGCAAGTTGATGCAAATCAAGCTAGTGGTTCTCATGATCAATCAAGTGCTAGTGAAGATCAACAAGCTAGTTCATCTCAACCAAGCAATCAAGTGCAAATCCTCCAACCAACCAATATTGCAAGAGATCATCCCATAGATCAAATTGTTGGGGATATTAGAAGCGGTGTGCAAACAAGATCAAGATTGGCATCATTTTGTGAGCATTTTTCTTTTGTGTCATCATTCGAGCCAACCAAGATAGAAGATGCATTGATGGATGTTGATTGGGTAAACGCTATGCATGAAGAGCTAAACAACTTCACCCGCAACCAAGTTTGGGAACTTGTTGAGAGACCAAAGAATTACAATGTAATTGGAACCAAATGGGTATTTCGAAATAAGCAAGATCAAGATGGGATAGTAGTAAGAAACAAAGCAAGATTGGTAGCTCAAGGTTACACTCAAGTTGAAGGTCTTGATTTTGGAGAAACATATGCACCGGTTGCAAGAATGGAAGCAATTAGAATTCTATTGGCTTATGCATGTGCTCATAATATCAAGTTGTATCAAATGGATGTCAAAAGTGCATTTCTCAATGGGTATATCAATGAGTTAGTATTTGTAGAACAACCTCCCGGTTTTGAAGATGACAAGAAGCCCAACCATGTTTACAAGCTCAAGAAGGCGTTGTATGGTTTGAAGCAAGCACCAAGAGCATGGTACGAGAGGTTGAGAGATTTCCTACTCTCTAAAGGGTTCAAGATGGGCAAGGTTGATACTACTCTCTTCACCAAGAAGATTGGCAAAGACTTGTTTGTGTTGCAAATATATGTTGATGATATTATCTTTGGGTCAACCAACCAAGAGTTTTGTGAAGAGTTTGGGAATATGATGGCAAATGAGTTTGAGATGTCTATGATTGGAGAGCTTAGTTACTTCCTTGGTCTTCAAATCAAGCAAATGAAGAATGGCACTTTTGTGAGTCAAGGCAAGTACATCAAAGATATGCTCAAGAAGTTTGGTCTAAATGATGCAAAAGCTATTAGTACACCTATGGGAACAAATGGACATTTGGATAGTGATGCTAGTGGCAACATGGTGGATCAAAAGTTGTATCGGTCTATGATTGGAAGCTTACTCTATGTGACCGCTTCTAGGCCGGACGTCATGTTTAGTGTATGCATGTGTGCAAGATTTCAAGCTTCACCAAGAGAGAGTCACTTGAAGGCAACTAAAAGAATATTGAGATATTTGAAGCATACACAAAATGTTGGATTGTGGTATCCCAAGGGGTCAAACTTTGAGTTGATTGGATATTCGGACTCCGACTATGCAGGATGCAAAGTTGATAGAAAAAGCACATCGGGCACATGTCAATTACTTGGAAGATCACTTGTATCATGGTCATCGAAAAAGCAAAACAGTGTTGCACTTTCAACCGCCGAAGCAGAATACATATCCGCAGGAAGTTGTTGTGCTCAATTACTTTGGATGAAAGCAACTTTGGATGACTTTGGAATTAAATTCAAACAAGTACCATTGCTATGTGACAATGAGAGTGCAGTGAAGCTCACCAACAATCCAGTACAACATTCAAGAACAAAGCACATTGACATTCGCCATCACTTCATAAGAGACCATCAACAAAAGGGTGATATTTCTATTGAGAATGTTGGTACCGAGGATCAACTTGCCGATATATTCACCAAGCCACTTGATGAAAAGAGATTTTGCAAGCTAAGGAATGAATTGAATATACTTGATTTCTCAAATATGAGTTGATGCACCCTCCGTTATATGACATGCCTCTCCTTCGACAAAGCAAAGGTAAAATTGCGTGGCATGACATTCATTCTTGCTAAGGATATGTTTAGTGCATTTAGTCATTCGTTGCATCTTATAGGCTCATTCATGAAAATAAAATACTTTGGATGTACATATGGTACCACTATTGCTTCTATGTTTGATATGATCTAGTGGTAGCATATGACATGTTTATGGGCTTGTGAACCTAGTGTTTGATCTTGAAAACAAGCATTCAAGGTTTTAACCGACGTGAGTAAGATAACCATTGAAAGATGTGTGAAGAAGCTTACTCTAGAGCAAACCGTGTTAAATGTCTTATGTTTGTTTGCTAGGTTGAACCATACTATGAACTTGATCACCTTTTTGATTAACTTAACTCCTACTAAAATTGGTGTGCCTTTTATGGTACTTAATGACAAAGGGGGAGAAATGGTTAAGATAGATGTAAAAATTTGAGCATATAAGTCGGGGGAGCAAGCTCATGAACTTATTGTTGCATTTGAATGTGCATATTCATATGAGTGATTGCATTGTAAAAATTTAAATTCAATATACATGCTTGTGTGATGTATGCTAGAAATAAATTTTGAATAATGATTTGTGAACTAGCATGCATAAGTGGTAGCTAGATGTAATCTGTTTTTGCAAAGTGGTACTAGAACCTTTTATATAATGTTGATCTCATAAGGTATCTAGTGTTTTTGTAAGTCTAGCTAATCAAGATGCTAAGGATGGTGTACATTGGCAACTCCGATTGGTATCACGCTTCAAAGGTCTAGTATTTATACCTTAGCATCATTTGATAGTATTACTCTCCCACATTTTATATCTATGCATATGTGCCGAACTTGAACCAAACACTATAGCACATATGTAGGGGGAGCTAATACTAACAAAGTGGAGACTCAAATTTTAAAACATATATCTTTGTGAAAGGTTGTCATCAATTACCAAAAAGGGGGAGATTGAAAGTCCTTGTTTGGTTTTGGATAATTGATGTCACCTAGAGTACTAACCTTGTCATGAAGTGTTTATGAGCTAGGTAGGTACATTCCAAGTACGGGAGTCAAATGATGATCATGGTATTGGTGGTGATGACCAAAAGATAGATCAAGTGCTCCACATTTGAAAGAAGAAGAAGAGAAAAACAAAATCCTATGGAGATCAAGGCAAAGGTATAAATAGGAATTTTGTTTTGGCACTCAAGACACCATAGAGGGTGTGAGTGCATTTAGGATAGATAGCCGTACTATTAAGAGGGGAATATCTCAATGATCACGGTTATCAAGGGCCACTAGGTGAATTCATACATGCATATGCATTAGGACCTAGTGTGCTAACTCGAATCCTTTGAATATGTTTGTGAAAATGCTAACACACATGCACATGAGGTTGTACACTTGTTGGTGTTAGCACATTTGCAAAGGAGAAGTTGCTGGAGTTGGTTTGGATCAACACAGAGAAGAAAATGGAGTTTTCTGTGTATGGTCGGTGGTACCGACCAGGGTGGTCGGTGGTACCGCCCATAGGTGCTGCGTGCAGCCCTCTCTGTGTTGGGGCGTTTTTGGCCTGGCGGTGGTACCGCTATTACCTCGGTACTACCGCCGGCGGTGGTACCGACCGGATGGTCGGTGGTACCGTGGCCCTGAGGAGTTTCGCGAGGCTCTCTGTAGTTTTTGAAAATGGCTTGCCGGTAGTACCGCCATTACCTCGGTACTACCGCCCACGGTGGTACCGACGCAAGGTCGGTAGTGGCTGGTTTTTCGCGAGGCTCTCTGGAGTTTTTGAAAAAGGCTTGCCGGTAGTACCGCCATTACCTCGGTACTACCGCCCACGGTGGTACCGACGCAAGGTCGGTAGTGGCTGGTTTTTCGCAGAGCTCTCTGTTCGCGGCGATTTTGGGCTGGCGGTAGTACCGCCATTACCTCGGTACTACCGACCTCGGAGGTACCGACCAGAGTCGGTGCCTCGCCTAAATCAGCGGGACGTGTGTTAAACGGCTAGTTTGACTCTGTCGGTACTACCGCCCAGGAGGGGTCGGTACTACCGACCAAGCGCAGAAAGGTAGGGTTCGGGCCGTCGCCCTCCCTTCCCTATAAATGGGACGTGGCCGCCTTTGGGGTTTTTTTTTTGGCTCTTTGACTTCTTGAACATCCTCTTGAGCAAGATCTAATCCCTCCCTCCGATCTCTTTGCTTGTTAGTGCGAATCCAAGTGAGATCGAGAGATCCAAGTGCATTTGCTTGTGAATTTGCATCTAGTGGCACTTGGCGATTGTGGTTGCTGTGGATATTCTTATTACTCTTGGTGGTTGCCGCCACCTAGACGGTTTGGAGCAGCGGAGGAGATTAGGCACGAGTGGTGATTGTTCGTGGCCATCTCCCGGTGATTTGTAAGGGGTTTCTTGTACCTTCCCCGGCGGAGCGCCAAAGGTAACTCTAGTGGATTGCTCGTAGCTTGTGGATCCCCATCTTGTGTTGGTTGTGCGGCACCCTATTGAGGGTTAGGCGTGTGATGCCTATTAGCGCGTGAACCTCCAAGTGGGTGTATCGCTACAACGGGGACGTAGCTTGCCGGCAAGCAAGTGAACCTCGGAGGAAAAATTATTGTGTCAACTCGTCTCCGTGGTATTCTTTGATATTTATTTATTAATCTCTTGCCGGATCGGTATACACACTTCTATCTCTTGTACTTACATTTGTTACTTTCTTACAAGTTAATGTTACACCTTGTTGTTAGTTACAGTCTCATATCTTGTGTAGTGATATACATTATTGCTTATTTAGTCGTTGGATAGTTCCTTTGATATTGTGTGACTTAGAGTTTGTGGTTATCTAGAATTTTGAATAGGTGGCTTGCATCTGTGTAGAGCTAGCGCAAACTTCGCTTCGCCATTTAGTTGTCTAACTAGTTTGTTTAAGTGTTGTTGTAGAAATTTTTATAGGCTATTCACCCCCCCTCTAGCCATTTAGGACCTTTCAGCAGGCGACGGCGATGGAAGAGGAGACTGCGACGAATGTTGAGGCTGCTGCGGAGGAAAACACGGCGGTGGAGGCGTCAGCTGGGACCTCGACTGTCGCCGTTGGCGAGGGTTTGGAGATTAGCCGAGGGGAAGCTGGTCAGGTGTGATGCCTGGGTTTGTTGGGGCGAGGGAGGCCTTTTTGTAGATATTGTGGTTGTTTGTAAAGACTTGACGAGGCTGAGACATCTCGTATTTTTGTGCAACATGCAGGTTCCTAACGGAACCGTGCTAGACGTATTCGACGTGACTCCGCTGATGTTGAACTACCAAGATGTTTTTATTACTGGTGAATCGTGGGCTCGCGCTAGGTTTAAATATCCTTCGCTTTCCTTTGAACGTTTTTGGTGGTCGAAGGTGCGGAGGTATGATTTAAAAAATAGTAGGTCGAGTCGATTTTGGCGCGAAGCAGACTATACAGACCGTCAAGCCGATCGTTATTTGTTTGGATCTTCTTCGACCTCGCAAGCTGGTGGTGATGATGATATTGACGAGAACGCAGCTTTAGAATATTTGTTCGGGCAAAGAGAGCTTGAAATTGGTTCGGATGGGGCGCTTTTGATCCCGAAGGACGACCCTTCGGAAGTTAATGAGACGAGGCATAGATATATGTATAGGGCGAGGGTTTTGCCCGGGGAGCTGCCAATTGTCCCTGCAGCTCCTTTGTTGTGGGGGCCCCTGGTTCCAGTGGAGGGGGGGTTTGAGGAGGGGGCCGAAGGTCTCGGTGATTTGGTGTTGATTGAGGGGAGCGATGGTTCCTTGTGAAGATTTTTTATTTTTGGGATATGTTCGTTGTTGTAACGTTATTTTGTAACGGCATGAGAAAGGCGTATGGGTTGTGTGCCATGTTTGCTGTGCTATTTAACGTTTCTTATATTGTTTTAACAGCGACGCCCTGCTTTATTTTTGGCGAGGCTCGCGCGCTTGCTCGCGTGAGCTTGTTTTGAAAAAACAGCGACGCCCCCTTTTTCTTTTAGCGAGGCTCGCGCATTTGCTCTTGTGAGCTTGTTTTGAAAAAACAGCGACGCCCCCTTTTTCTTTTAGCGAGGCTCGCGCATTTGCTCTTGTGAGCTTGTTTTGAAAAAATAGCGACGCCCCCTTTTTCTTTTAGCGAGGCTCGCGCATTTGCTCTTGTGAGCTTGTTTTGAAAAAACAGCGACGCCCCCTTTTTCTTTTAGCGAGGCTCGCGCATTTGCTCTTGTGAGCTTTGTCGGTGGTACGAAAAAGGGGTACCCCCAATCAACGCAAACACCCGAACACTCCGTCTCCGTCTCGCCCGAGCCCTCCCAGCAAGGCCTCGGGCGAACGCTCCGTCTCCGTCTCGCCCGAGCCCTCCCAGCGAGGCCTCGGGCGAACGCTCCGTCTCCGTCTCTCCCGAGCTCTATTTCCGTCTCGCCCGAGCCCTCTCAGCGAGGCCTCGGGCAAGCACGACCACTCCCCGTCTCGCTCGAGCCCTCCAAACCTCGGGCAAGCGCGCCTCCACACCTCGAGCCTTAACGCACGAACCTCGAGCTGCTCAGACAGCCGTACCAGCCCATACCACGCATTTAACGCCTTCACCTACTCCGGTCATGTCCACTAGTGCACGGCGTGTGCCACAGTAACTCAGTGTAAAGGTCAAAGTCTCGTTTTCACCACAAGCATGGGCAAAAGGGCACCAGTGCAGCACTGTTCGGCCATGCCGGGCACTGTAACCCCTCGAGGCCGGCTCCGCGCCCCACGAGCCCTGCACTGTAACACCTCGAGGCCGGCTCCGCGCCCCTCGAGCCCCCGTGGCACCACCTCGAAGCTGGCTCCGCGCCCTTCGAGCCCTAACTACTTTCGTGCTGTTGGAGGACAGGTACACCGAGACCCGGAGGGACCTCACCGCGTACTGCACATTCCGGGATGGGTGTTGTACGGCTCCCGCCTTGTCGCGCCCTCACGTCCGCGCCCGAGATGGAAGCCACGACTCAAGGACGCCTCAACAGCGACGATCACATCGGCTCCAGTGGCCCCGACAAGACAGGGTTCCTACCCTTCTCCGTATGGGGTACCATGCGCCCCGACACCTGTAATACTTTTTGTAACCCTGGCCTCCCCTTGCTCTATAAAAGGGGACGCTAGGGCCCTCATTCGGGAGGACGAACAGAACACACGAGTCCACGCACATACACGAGTCCGGACTCCGGTCCACGCTCATTGAGCTTGTATTCGCCCCTGTACAAGCACTTAGGTGCAAGTAATACAAGAACATCCCCCCCCCGCTGGACGTAGGGCCTTCTTTGCCCGAACCAGGATAAATCCTTGTGTCCACTTGCGTCACCATCCAGGAAGAGAAGCACGCGATCATATTACACGTTGGTGTGATACCCCCGGGTACGAAACACCGACAGTTGGCGCGCCAGGTAGGGGACTTCGCGTGTCCGAGCCGATTTCTCGTTGACTCCTGGATGGCTTCACCCTCTCTTCCGTTCTCGGCTGGTGCCGTCGTCTGGTTCGGGAGCCTCGAGTTCCTGGCCACAGGCAACAGCAACGAGCTGACTCTGCTCTCCACGGAGGGCCTGGGCGGAGTGCGTGTCACGCCACCCCGCGCGGGGGGCGTGACGCGTCGCCCACACCACCACACGCCGCCACGTCACGAACGGCGCCATCGTCACCGTCGTCGTCAGGCGCAGGCGGTGCCCGCGGCAAACACCTACGCCCCCGTAGCCGGTGCAGGGGCCCCAAGGGGAAACCCACCCGGCGCACGACCGGAGACCTCCAGGGCGCGTTCACGCCCGCCTAGCGACGTCGCATTCGTCGTACGTACGGACCAGGAGCCAGGCCAGAGGCCTCCGAACCGTGCGCCGTTGACGCAACTCAGCCTCCTCCCGCGCGGGTCGCGCTGTGCTCGACGCCAGCGGTTCCCGGTCGGCCTCGACAGCTCTGCGGCTGTTTTCGCCCACCGCCTCGACGAGCGCCAACAGGGCCAGACGGAGATGGACCGGGAGCAGCGTCCGGGCACGCTGCTGCAAGCTATGGCCAGCCTGGAAATCGTCCCCGCGTGCATCCACCGCGACTTCTTGCGACCCCTCGAGCCACCTCGGCGAGCTACCGTCGGAGAATGGTACCGCGAGCTGCGGTCCCAGCATCGGCCAAGGCGGCGTGCCCTCAACAGCTCTGACTCCGACGAATACGACTACCACGACCCCGACCTCTGGGACCCCACCAGAGAGTGTTTCCAACTCGAGGGAGTCGTATGCGATACCGAGGACGAAGGCGACGACAACAGGCCGGCCCTCGACTTAGAGGGACCTAGCGACGTGGCCGCGGCAGGCGGATCACGCATCCTGGGAAGGGACGAACCTCGAGCATCGGCTGCGCCGCCCAAGCACGACGATGGCCGGGCGGCGCAACTCGCACAAGTGCAAGAGGCAATCACCAAAGCCGAGGAGGAACGGCGACACCTGCTGCAGCTCCGGCAAACCCTGATGCAGGAACCACCCCAGCCCCGAGGAGCCGGAGCTCGAGGCCGCGCTCGAGAGGTCCATCGGCGGATCCTCGAGGACAGGGCCCCAGCACGTCCTGAGGTATGTTTCCCACGAGCTGGGCAGAACGTGGTGGCAGCGGCCATGATGCTCCGTGACCTGCCCGCCGTCTCCAACCCCGACGCCAGACGCATGCTCGGAGAAATGAAAAACCTCCTCGAGACAGCCGCGGTGCAGCAGGCCGAGAGCTCGGCGTCACGCCGACGCGGGGCAGCCTCGGGGAAACCGGCGGACACGCCCCACGACGCTCGTGAGGCGTCCGTCCACCAGCCGGACGCCTCTCGAGCTAGGCCAGTCCGCGAACGGATCGTCGACAACCGGCCGCCTCGAGACCCCAACGACGCCCGCAACGACATCAACCGACGGCGCAAGGACAAGGGGGCCCAAGAGCGTGGCTATAGCGCCCACCGAGGGGGGCGCTACGACAGCGACGAGGACCGGCAGGTCCTCGAGCCCCCAGGCCCCCGAGTCTTCAGCCGGGCCATCCGCAGCTCAACCCTCCCCGACCGCTTCCGACCGCCGACCAACATCGTGAAGTATGACGGGGAAGTCGAGCCCAAGCTCTGGCTCTCGGACTTCCGCCTGGGCTGCCAACTGGGTGGAGCGAAGAACGACGACCGCGTGATCATCCGTCAGCTCCCACTCTACCTCTCGGACACCGCCCGACGGTGGCTCGAGGGGCTCCCGCCTGATCGGATTCATGACTGGGCCGACCTAGTCAGGGTCTTCGACGGGAATTTTAAGGGGACCTGTGTACGCCCAGGCAACCCCTGGGACCTACGGCGTTGCAGGCAGGCGGCGGACGAGCCCCTCCGCGACTTCGCTCGACGGTTCTCGAAGCAGCGCCTCGAGCTCCCCCACGTGCCTGACGAGGACGTCATCTCAGCATTCCTCGCAGGCACAACATGCTAAGAGCTTGTTCATGAGCTAGGACGCTACCGTCCCGGGACGGTCGAGGACCTGATGGATCGCGTCACAAGCTTTGCTTCGGGCGACGAAGCGGTGGGGGCCTTCTTTGGCCATGCCACGGACAAAGGCAAGGCGGTGATCGCGCCGGAGGGCTCCAGCAAGGGCAACGACGCCAAGAACGACAACAATGACGGGAACAAAAGGAAGAAAAACAAACGCCAAGGACCAGCTCGAGGAGGCTCGAGACGTGGCGCTCATCAACTCTGCACGCTACCAGCAAACACTTCGATGCTACCACGACAAGCACGTGCGCAAAAGGGACCTGGCGGTGGGGGACCTCGTGCTTCGACGGCTGCAAGATAATCGAGGGCGCCATAAGCTCACCCCTCCGTGGGAAGGCCCGTACACCGTGGCCAAAGTCCTCAAGCCAGGCACGTACAAGCTCTACGACGACCAAGGCAGGATCCTGGCAAACGCGTGGAACATATCTCAGCTACGTCGCTTCTACCCTTAAAGGCCTCGAGGCCTTGTTCATTTTATCACTTTGTACAAACATGTCAAAATGAATGAACAAACTCGTGCTTTATCGTTCATGTTGCTTCACATCTTAAGGTAGCCTCGACCCTGCCTAGCTCAGGGTCGAGCCTCCCTCGGGGGCTGACAAGGGGGTAAAAGCCCCCCAGACCCCGGAAAAAATGTGTGTTTTCTTTTCAAAAATTTGACCCTCGTCTCAACTCGCGCCTCGAGTAAACTAGCGACGTCTAAATCTTAAAAGTACCTCGAGCCCCCAGGGTCGGGGGGCGTCGACGTAGACGGCCGCCTACGCCCCCGGGCTACGGTGCCCTACCTACGCCTCCCCTCGAGGGGCTCGCGACGTACTAAAGGAACACAGACTAAGTTAGCAGAAACTCGAGCTCATGACAAAGAGAAGCGGTCAAACGCATTTGAAAAGAAAACAACTCTTTCCATAAACAAATCACATATACTTTCGGGTCTCGACGTACCCTCATTTATCTCACAAAATTCTTACAAGGGCCTCGACGCCCAAATTTGGCTCGCAGGCCTCAATCCTCGTCGGTGCGGTACTCCTCCCCAAGGTCCGCGAGGGCAGGCTCGACCTCGACGCCCGAGCTCGAGGGAGGAGAGCTCCCGACACCGCTGCTGGCGTCAGGAGGCAGCACGTCCTCCTCGAAGATCTTCGCAAGCGACGTCCCCGGCCTCTCCATCTTCTCCAAAATTTTGTCAACTCGGCGATTGTTCCATTCCTCATCCTTCCCCTCGATCTCGATGAAGCCATTCGCGGCAACATGGACCGGGAAGCGGAAACCGGAGCGAACAACCGCGAGTGTCTGCTTGACACCGTGATGGAGAGCTTGCCGGACGCGGTCCCGAGCGGCTGCGTCGAAGAAGCACAAGGCGTCGACCAAGGCATCGCCCCGAGCCATCGCACCCTCCGCCGCGGCAACAGGAGGAGCACCCCACATGGGGCCGAGCCGGTCGAGAGAAGAGCGAGCCCGCTCCGCCACCATCGTCTCATCTTGGAGCTGGTCCAAGAGAGCCTGGTTCGTCTCACGGAGCTCCTCGACCGTCTTCTCGACCCCTGCGCAATAAACAAGGAAGAGTGAGACGGTGGCATAACAAAAAACTTCAAGACCCAAACAAAAACAAGATGTAAGCCTCACCGTCGCAGTGTTGCCCCAGTGCGGCGAGGTCGCTGGTCAGGCCCTCAGCACGCTGCTCCAGCCTACGCTTCTCGGCCAGCGTAAGGAGCTTCTCGGACCTAAGGCCCTCGATCAGCCGGCCCGCCTCCACCAGGGCCAGATCCTTGCGGATCACCTCCTGCCGCGCCGCCCCCTCGGCAGCTCGGGCGGTGTCGGCGCCACTCACGGCGTCTTCGGCCTCTTTTCTGGCCGCCTCCGCTGCGGTCCGGGCGGCGGCGGCCTCGCCACGGGCGTCAGCGGCCTCCTGCTTCGCCGCCTCGGCTTCAGCCCGGGCAGAGGTGGCCTCGCTTCGAGCGTCCGCGGCCTCCTTCCTCGACGCTTCGAGATTGGCGGCGGCCTCCTCCCTGGATCGGGCGACCTCACCTCGAGCCGCCCGGACCTCCGCCTCCGCCTCGTTAAGCCGGCTCGCCATCTGGGCGTTCCGGCTCAGCTCCGCGCGGAGATCTCGAAGCTCCGCCTCGGCCCGCTCGAGGGCGGCAGACACCTGTGCGGATCGGCCCGCCTCCTCGGAGCAGGACCGCTCCGCCTCCGCCATAAGTGCGGCCACCTCCGGAAGATGGACCGCACCTCGCGCGGTGCCCCCCGCTGGGCCGGCTGCTCGACGGGAACCACGGCAAGGGGCGGGCTCAGTGGGACGGGAAACGGCCATATCGGTCGGTCGAGCTCGATGTCGGGCAGACCCTCCTCCGCCTCGAGCTGCCCCGACCGCGACCCGCCGCTCGACTGCACGGGCCCCGGCTCCCTCCGTCCCTCCGCCGGCGCCTCCTATTGCGGATCGGTCGACGGAAGGCTCGACCCTGGGCCCTCTTCCCTGACCGGGCCCTCCGGCGCCTCGTCGGCGCTAGCCGGCACGACGGGCGCCTCCACCGTCATCGAGCCCGCGGCGAGGAGCGGCCCCTGCTCCAGCTCGTTCAGGAGGTCCTCCACCGTCGGCTCCTTCTCCGCCGACGTCTCTCCCCGCCTTCCCTCCTCCGCAGCCCGGCCCGTGCTGGTTGGAGCCACAAGGGGCGCAGTCTCCTCAGCTCCAGACGCCGGCGGGGCCGAGCTCGCCCCAGGCGCTTCCCCCGGAGCAACCGTCATGATGAGGGGAAGGATGGCGCTCCCAGTTAGCACCATCGCGGGAGGGGGAGGGGGAGGAGGCAGCGCTTCGGCGGACACGGCGGTGGCGGGCTCGATGCCATGAGCTGAGGCCCCTGCAGTATGAGATGGCGGAAACGTCAGAACCAGCAAAAGTACCTCGACCCCTATGGTCGATGGCGACGGCCTCACCAAAATTTGCGACGATCATCCGGCCCCCTCGAGCCATGGCAGCTCGGGCCTTCTTCAGCCAAGCGGCCTCTCTAGCAGAGGAGGGTGCCGTACCTCGAGGTGCCTGTGCCTCGACGGGGCTCGAGGCCTTGGCCCGCTTGGACGAAGCGAGATCCACCTCCTGGTAGGAGCGCTTCCCCCTGAGAAGATGGAGATGACACGCGTCATTAAAAGCAAAGAGGTGAAGCCTCACTACCGACGAGACCCAAGGAAACTACTCACCCGAAGCGGCGGCTGGGCTTCTTCCCGGAGTCACCAGACCCACTCGGGGGCTTCGAGCCCACCCCGCGGCTCGAGCCCTGCGCCTGGGCTGTCTCCTCAGGGCTGGGATGGGGGGAGGGCTCCCGACGCCTCCCATGGCTCGACCTCGAGGGAGAGCCCTCCTTCCGCACCACATCGCGGGAGGGCGATCGTACCGCCCTCGCGCTGACGTCGTGGCGCTCGCCCCGGCGCGGGCTCCGGGACCTGCTCCGGCGCCCGCGCTGGTGATCGCGCCCTCCCGCGTCCGCATCCGCGGCCCGGCGGCGGTGCGGCGATGGACTCCGAGGACGCTCGCGCCCCTGGTCACGAGGCGCTCGGGGGCTCCCTCCCCGACGCTCATGATGGCGCGGGCTCGACGCCTCTCCTTGGTGCCCACTCCTCCGCGGGCTCGACGTCGCCCTTGACAGCTCGCGGGGGTCGGGCCCGGAACCCTTCTCGACCTGTCGGCCGCCTCTCGAGGCCCGACCCCTCTCGAGACCCCCCGTCTGGGCTGATGCGGGGGCGGCCTCCGTGGGCGCAATGGCGGAGGCGCTCCGGGTCCGGGGCTTCCTTGCGACTGGGGGCACGTCCGGCGCGGAGCTCGACGGACCTCGGGCCCCCGACGGGACAGGGGTCGACGCCGCCTTCCGCGGCTGCGCCCCGCGCGCCCCCTTTGACGGCGGGACCTCCAATGCACCCTCCTGCACAGAGGAGCGGTCAGCCCTGTCATCGACGAGCCCCGCGCGCATCAAGCGCGCATCCATCCCCTCGTCGTCATCCTCCTCCTCGTCACTACTCTCTTCCTCCGAGCTCGAGGAGCTCAGCTCGGGGGACCCGTCCCCAGGCTGACGGTTACGACGAGCCTTCGCCAGTCTCTGCTCCCGAGCTAAGCGACGCAAGTTTCTATCTTTCTGTTTCTTCTTTTTTGCATCCTTGCTCTCCTTGTCCTTTTGAGCAGAGAGGCGCCTCACCTGAGCATCCGCGGCGTCCTCCCTCACCGGGGGCCTCGACGCGCGACAAGTAAATGCCCCCTGGAGAAAGGAGAAGCGTGATGAGACAAACCACAAGACGGATGCAAACGGGTCGAAGGAGGAAGAAGGAGGAGGAGGCCCGAGATAGCTCAACTCGAGGGAGGCTTACCAGGTCAAGACACCCCTCGTCGGGTGCCATCGCAACCAGGTGGGAGAGTTCAGGGACGAACGTCCCCTGGATCGTGATCGACACCCGGGAGACGCCCTCGTTCCGGGACAGCCTCTCTTCGGCCATCCTCGAGCGGTTGAGCGCCTCGAGCTGAGCCTGCGGGCCCATCTCGTGCATAAGAAGGGGGCGGTCCGCCAGCGGAAGGACTCTTCGCTGGTGGAACGCCCAAATGACCGCTTGCACGGTCAGCTTCTTCTCATCCACCAGCGTCTTCATCATCTCCATCAACGGGGCCAGGTGGCGTTGCCTGTCCGCCGCGACGCCCCAGGTCCACTTCTCCGGGCGTCGAGTAAGGACCCTGCCGGTGTACTGCGGAAGGAGGCCACCTTCGTTCCGCAGATAGAACCAATGGTCGTCCCACCCGGCCTGGTTGGTGGATAGCTTATATCGCAGGGTACTCGCGGGGGACGTTGGCCGACGAGGTCCCCGCCCTCGCGGTGATGGCAAGGGAGCCCATGCGTACGGGCCGCCTCCCGCTGGGCTTCAGGGACTTGATGAAGAGCTCGCCCCGGAAGAGATGGACGAACATCTCCCAGTGCGGCTCCATCCTCAGGTACCCCTCGCACACCGCGGCGAAAATGGCGGCGTGCGAGATGGAGTTGGGGGAGAAGTGTTGCAGCTCCACCTCGAAATGGTGGGCCAGCCCTCGCAGGAAGCGGCTCGGAGGGACGCCGAGCCCCATGCGGTGGTAGCGCGTGAAGCTCACCACGTACCCCTCCGGCGGGTGCGGCTCCCGGTGCTCCGCCGACGGGATAACCCACCATGCGGGCCCCTCCTCCGGGTTGGGGCGCAGAAGCCCCTGGGCCACCAGCGAGTCCATCTCACTCTGCGTCACCTTCGACGGGCTCCAGTCCTCGGCCGGCAGCATCTGCGTCGGGGCGGCCATGGCGGTGGCGCGGCGCGGATCCGAGTAGCGAACGGGCGGCTGGAAATCCCTAGTCGACTGGCTTGAAGGAGAGGGCGCGTGAAGGCTATGGCAGCGGCGAAGGCAAAGGCAAAGTAAAGGTTTCCTTTTCCCCTCTTTCGATATTTATAGGGGGAAACCCGGACGGGCGGGATCTCTCACAACGCAAAAAGGTAACAGAATGCATTCAATGCGCCCACCTAACCGCGTTTCGAGCCGGGTGCAGGGCACACGCGGCACCTCTCCATTCGCTCCATTACCCGGGCCCGCCACGACCGTCGCTCCGGCTTCGCGTCCGCTGCTCTCCTCGACGATTTCCGCCTAAAAAGGCGCGCCCAACGGGCAGAAGAATTCCAGACGACGGAGGCTTCTTCACAAAGGTAAAAACGGGCCCCGGCCCTAAGTCTCGAAGCAGCGAAGGCTGGCCCTCGAAAAGGGTTCGACAGCCGGCTTCGAGCACCCGAGTCAGGGACACCAAGGGGCGCCACTCGCGGCATTACTCGAGGGCCGAACCCTCGAGGCCTCTCACGTGTATCCAAGGCAGGGAGCTCGACGTGCAGTGAGATCCCCTCGGAGGGAGGCATTGAGCCACCGGGTCCTATCGAATGGACCCGGCACTCCTGCAGACTGAGCCCCCATGCTTTATGAGACCGCCTCCGGGCCACAGTCGACCCCTAACGAACGGGGCACGAGCTCTCACTTGGATTCCCCGTTACCAGCTCACCGGGAACCTCGATACTCGCCCACTCGGGGTAGTACGAGGCATCCCCCCTCGCATCCGATCGAAAGGACTCGCGGGATGACAAGCCAGGGCAATCGATATGCCGGACAGCTCGAGGAGCCGGCCAGTCGGTTCAGCCTGGCACCCCTCGACGAAAGAGGGTCTATAAACTCGGACAGTTGCGACTAATCTCTTTTCTTTGTGTGAGCGTGAGATTTTCAGGCCGCGGGTGAAAGCTCGACCCCCATCTCGCCTGAGCCCTCGAGACCAGGCCCAGGACAAACGCTCGTTCTCCGCCTCGTCCGGGCCCTCCGAGCCAAGCCTCGAACAAAGTCTCCCACGGCAAAGGGAAGGTTACCGCGAATATTTAATATTACTACCAAACCACATCTCGAGCCTGTTGACAGGTGCACACGGCGCCGCGATCTGCGCGTCCTGACGATATCCGCCTAACAAGGCGCACCCGCTGGGCAGAAGGCTCCCAACCGACGAAGGATTCTTCGGAAAGTCCACGAGGGAGTCCTAACCACTCCCCCATGGCCTCGGGGGCTACACCCGCGGGTGTCGCTCGCGCGACACCCACGGAATCAAATCGACGAGACCCTCGAGACCAGCCAGCTACCCATCGAGATCCCAACCTGGAGCCCCTGCTCGAGTGCAAGCACTCAAACAAGGGCTCGGGGGCTACTGTCGGTGGTACGAAAAAGGGGTACCCCCAATCAACGCAAACACCCGAACACTCCGTCTCCGTCTCGCCCGAGCCCTCCCAGCAAGGCCTCGGGCGAACGCTCCGTCTCCGTCTCGCCCGAGCCCTCCCAGCGAGGCCTCGGGCGAACGCTCCGTCTCCGTCTCTCCCGAGCCCTCCCAGCGAGGCCTCGGGCGAACGCTCTATTTCCGTCTCGCCCGAGCCCTCTCAGCGAGGCCTCGGGCAAGCACGACCACTCCCCGTCTCGCTCGAGCCCTCCAAACCTCGGGCAAGCGCGCCTCCACACCTCGAGCCTTAACGCACGAACCTCGAGCTGCTCAGACAGCCGTACCAGCCCATACCACGCATTTAACGCCTTCACCTACTCCGGTCATGTCCACTAGTGCACGGCGTGTGCCACAGTAACTCAGTGTAAAGGTCAAAGTCTCGTTTTCACCACAAGCATGGGCAAAAGGGCACCAGTGCAGCACTGTTCGGCCATGCCGGGCACTGTAACCCCTCGAGGCCGGCTCCGCGCCCCACGAGCCCTGCACTGTAACACCTCGAGGCCGGCTCCGCGCCCCTCGAGCCCCCGTGGCACCACCTCGAAGCTGGCTCCGCGCCCTTCGAGCCCTAACTACTTTCGTGCTGTTGGAGGACAGGTACACCGAGACCCGGAGGGACCTCACCGCGTACTGCACATTCCGGGATGGGTGTTGTACGGCTCCCGCCTTGTCGCGCCCTCACGTCCGCGCCCGAGATGGAAGCCATGACTCAAGGACGCCTCAACAGCGACGATCACATCGGCTCCAGTGGCCCCGACAAGACAGGGTTCCTACCCTTCTCCGTATGGGGTACCATGCGCCCCGACACCTGTAATACTTTTTGTAACCCTGGCCTCCCCTTGCTCTATAAAAGGGGACGCTAGGGCCCTCATTCGGGAGGACGAACAGAACACACGAGTCCACGCACATACACGAGTCCGGACTCCGGTCCACGCTCATTGAGCTTGTATTCGCCCCTGTACAAGCACTTAGGTGCAAGTAATACAAGAACATCCCCCCCCGCTGGACGTAGGGCCTTCTTTGCCCGAACCAGGATAAATCCTTGTGTCCACTTGCGTCACCATCCAGGAAGAGAAGCACGCGATCATATTACACGTTGGTGTGATACCCCCGGGTACGAAACACCGACAAGCTTGTTTTGAAAAAACAGCGACGCCCCCTTTTTCTTTTAGCGAGGCTCGCGCATTTGCTCTCGTGATGAGCTTCTGATGTGCTTTTGCGGGGGTGCTTGATGTTTTTGGACTTCGCGCCTCCCTTTGTTTTAGGCGGAGGTGAAGCTTGTTTTTTGTGAGCCCCTGTCGTTTGTGCCAGGTGTCACACCCAATTTTAAGAATAAAATTGAATGCAATAACTCATGTGTGCCCAGAGATCAATCACACACATAAGCCACAAATTAAGAAGTACCATCACATATGTTTATTACATAGCGAATATTATTCAAAGTCTTTACATAGCAGCGGATAAATAAAGTGTCTCTCACGGTAGCTCCATCACAGGGAAGATGACTGGTTGACAGCAAGACTAGAACTCTTCAGGGAAGTCGTCATTACCATAGCAATCTGTTACCCATCCGGGATTTTTATCCAAGTAGAAAGAAAACAAACAAGCATAAGTACATCTCGTACTTAACAAGTGTAACATGGGGTTCATGAGGCTCAAATAAGGCTGACACTGGTTAGACTACGGTAGCTTTTAATTGGCAATATTTTAATATTAAAGTGAACATATATGAATGCTTAAACCCAATCCACATGATCATAGTAACTGAAACATAGCAATAAAGTAATCAACATGTGCAACATAAATAAACAACATATAACAACTAAGTCTGTGAGTTTTCCGGGCCGCTCGTATCCGTGAGCACGGCTGATATATCAGTTTATTAAACTCTGCGCAGAGGTGTACACTTTACCCGATGAGTCGTGATATCCAAATGCCCGGGTTAATTACTCCCATAACACTTCCAAGGTGAGTGGGCAGGATACACGCAAAGCCTTTCAAAGGTTCGTCTAACAAGTTAGGGCCGCTAGGTCTTAAGGCAAGGGGAAGAAGGGTCTCCCAACCTTACGGCAACGCAGGCAAGGTGAAAGTAGCCGCCCTAAATCCAGCTCGTCAAGCGCCTTATGCGCCCTTTCGGGTAACCACTAACAAGCTAGAAAAGGTCCTTATACTGAGCTAAGGTCAGAGCCATATAACCCTCATGGTTGCACTGTATGTCCCAGCTTTTGCTGACAGGAGGTCCTAAACCATGTTGCTAAAAAGATCAAGTTTTATTCACCGTTATTAGATCATGTTTGGTTTAAGTAAAGCTCTAGCAAAAATTCTGCCCATATGCATAGCATCCCAAGGTTAACAAGGTAACAGGTCAAAAGATCTAGGATAAACTAGATAGGAGGTCAAAATTAGACACATGCATATGAATTTAGATGCTTCATGGTGAATAGGTCAACAAGGATGATCCCATGCTATACTTGCCTGATTCAGAGTACTCTGGTTGCTCCTGGTTGTCGAAGTAGGGCTCCTGATCACCAGCGTATGTCTCACCGTCTATACTCGATTATCACATCAACACACAATCAACGGGACAACAATCATGCAAGACAAACAAGCTATAATTAGAACATTACACCAACAACAAGAAAATAATATAAAAAGTTTGAAAACAGCAACTACGGTCTACCACGATCACACAGACGCGAGAATCACGAAAAACGGATTTATAACGCAAAAGTTATGAGCTAAACAAGTTACAAAACCTTAATTAGTAGATTAAACCTAACTCAAATTTTAATTACTGAAAATAGTAAATATTCTTGTACAGATAGATAGATCTTTTCAAAACGAATCTAACGCAACTTGAACGGACTAAATCGGACTAAAAACGTAGAAGTTATAAGCATTTAAAACTGGTGGCAAATCTGTAAATAAACTGAAATTGATTTTGAATTTAAATTGATTTAAAACGAATTTCAGATCTGGCTGGACTGCGCCTCAATTTGGATGAAACGCAGGGGCTTAGAAGCAAGTTTTCGCAGACTCAGAGCACAGTGCCCAAAAGGACCGCGGGTTGATGCATAAAAAGGTGTAAGGTTCTTTTTGTAAAACAGGCAACGAAGGGGTATCGAGCTCTGGTGTGCGTCGGATCTGAGATGGACGCTCGGGATTAGATCAGGGAGAGCTGCGGCGCTTTTCGCCGGAGCAGAAAGAGGGCGCGGCGGCGCCATGGCCGGAAGGCGGCGGCGCGGCTCGGGATTCCGCTACAGAGCGGTAGAGACCTCGGAAAAGATCCAATCGAAAGAGGAGCTCAAGGCGAACTCACCAGAGGGGTTTATGGCGCCGGAGAAGACTCGGGGACGGCGGATTGCTCGACTTGGCGGGTGGCGGGCTCTGCAGAGCGACGGCGAGCTATTAGAGCACCAAGACGAGGGGGAAAAAGAGGGAAAACTTCTCGGTTAGCTTCGAAAGATCAAGGGGAAACTCGAGGTGCCACTTACAAGCTCGGAAACTCGATGAATCGTCGGATTGATGGCGGCGGAGATCTTGCGGCGTGCGGAGCTCTCGGTTGCGGCGTTTTGGGGCACGAGAGCAGGAGCTTGATGCGTGGGGAGAGGCGGCGGGCTCTCGGAGATCTTATAAGGGGATCGGCTCGGTCGATTTGGCAAGCGAGGACGCGTAGCGAGGATGGATTCGATCTCGGCCATGGAGTCCGAGCCGGATACGAGAGGGAGAAGGCGAGCGCGGCACGCTGAGAGACTGACCGGTGGAAGCCTGGTCGTCAGCGAGAGAGAGGGAGCACGCGCGCGTGCGGGCGGCGAGCGAACGGCTGGGCCGGCGGAGCGGCGCTGCGCGCAGGCGTTGGGCCGGGCGGCGGCCCATGCGGGCGAAGGAGAGAGGGAAAGACACGGGCCGACGGGGAGGGGGAAAGAAAGGGGAGGGAGGCAGGCCAGCAAGAGAAAGGGGGCGGGCCGGCCAAGCTGACTCGGGCCAAAAGAAGAGAAAGGGAAAAAGAGAAGGAAAAAAAATGGTTTTCCATTTTCAGAATCTGATTTTCAAAAGCAACTTCAAATCCTTTTTGAATTCAAACCAAAATTGAGTAAATCCCAATCATCACAATTTAAAATATGCACCAGCATGCATGCATCCACATGATCTTTGGCCTAGGATTCATTTTAACTTTTGTAAATAATTTATTAACTAGGTTCTATGCAACACATAAAATGCATAATTAAATCATATTTGCCTATTTTTAAATTGATGCAAATTTTGGGATGTTACACCAGGGTGCTCGACTTTCCTCCCCTTATCTTAGGCGGAGGTGCAGTTTGCTTTTTGCGAGCCCCTGTCATTTGTGCCAGGGCGCTCGACTTTCCTCCCCTTGTCTTAGGCGGAGGTGAGCTTGCTTTTTGCGAGCCCCTGTCGTTTGTGCCAGGGTGCTCGACTTTCCTCCCCTTGTCTTGGGCGGAGGTGAAGTTTGCCTTTTGCGAGCCCCTATCGTTTGTGCCAGGGTGCTCGACTTTCCTCCCCTTATCTTAGGCGGAGGTGAAGTTTGCTTTTTGCGAGCCCCTGTCGTTTGTGCCAGGGTGCTCGACTTTCCTCCCCTTATCTTAGGCGGAGGTGAAGTTTGCTTTGAAAGGAAAAGGAATGTTTTTCGAAGCAATCTTAGCAGGTTTTCATCGAATGTAGCGCTCTTGAGAGAGACCCGCTTTTTCGATGTTTGTTAGTAGAGGTTTGGAGATTTTACTTTTTTGGGGGTTCTAACCTGTATTGATGCTTTGGATACTGCCTCGTTAAAAAACCTTACGCCCCTTCGTAAGGAAAAAGAGTGCAGCTCCTTTGTTTTGTTACATTCATAGAAATGGAAACATGAGAAGCGAAGATGAATTACAACTTGCGAGGGCTCGCTAGGGCCCCGCTATGGGTAGTATTTGCGAAGGTCGTCGATGTTCCAAGTGTGAGGCAGGATGTTACCCTCGCTGTCGGAGAGGTGGAAAGAGCCAGGACGGTTGCTTTCCACGATCAAGTATGGACCCGTCCACTTGGGCTGAAATTTTCCTGCCAAGCTGGCATTTTGTTTTCTGATGAGGACGAGGTCACCCTTCTGCAACTCTTTGATTCTGATCTTTTTATCTCTCCATTTTCTGGTTTCTTTTTGGTACTTGCGAAGGTTGTGCACTGCATTGCATCTTGCTTCTTCGAGTAGGTCTTTATCGAGCGATTGGGCTTGCTCGTCAGATGCGAGGGTTGTTCTGAGCGATCCGTATTTTAGCTCTTCTGGAAGCACCGCTTCTTCGCTGAACAGCAGCTTG
Organism: Coix lacryma-jobi var. lacryma-jobi; assembly: GCA_009763385.1. NCBI lineage: Eukaryota > Viridiplantae > Streptophyta > Magnoliopsida > Poales > Poaceae > Coix > Coix lacryma-jobi. The sequence continues at coordinate 26,066,935 of CM019827.1, read as the reverse complement.
AAAGGAGTGAATTTTGTTGCTCTGCATTCTGAGGTGTTGTGAGACCAGGTGACCGAAGGTAGTTCATCGGCCCATTTACCCTTGGGTCTACCCTGCAGCTTTTTGGAGATAGCTTGGAATATTGTCGCATTGGCTCTTTCAACCAGGCCGTTGGATTGCGGGTGTCGGACGGAGGCGAAGCATAATATTGTCCCAATTTGTGCACAGAATTCTTTGAAGACCTCGCTGTCAAACTGAGTGCCATTGTCGATGGTTAGATGCTGAGGAACTCCAAAGCGACAAACTATTTGTTGCCAGAAAAACTTTTTAACTGTGAGGGAAGTGATGGAGGACAGTGGCCTTGTTTCAATCCATTTTGTGAAGTATTCCACAGCTACCACCGTATAGCGAAGGTTCCCGGGAGCTGTCGGTAATGGGCCTACGAGGTCCATCGCCCACCTTTGCAGAGGCCAGGTTGGGCATATGAGAGTTGTGGGTGCCCCTGGGGCGTTTTGGTTTTTTGCCATCAGTTGACAACCCTCGCAATGCTTGACGATGGTTTCCGCATCTCTTAATGTTGTTGGCCAGTAGAAGCCTTGCCGGAACGTTTTGCCGACTAAAGCCCTCGGGCCGTTGTGAGAACCACAAATGCCCTCGTGGATTAACTTGAGAATGTCATTGCCTTCGGACTGTGACACACATTTGAGCCATGGCGAGGTTACCGAAGCTTTGTACAACGTATTGTCAATGATCTTGTATCCTCGCACTCTTTGTTTTAGTCTGTTTTCTTCTTCTCTGTTGTTTGATTCATGGAGCCCCTTGATGTAGGCCATGATGGGTGCTCTCCAATCTTCGTAGTGAATTGCGCTGATCAGCTTGATGCTGATTTCAGAAGCCTCGAAGGCTGACCGAGTGGAAACCTCGTAGAACACATCTGGAGGAAGCTGTGACTGCTACGCGGCTGCTTTGGCTAAGCAATCTGCTTCGCTGTTTTCAGTCCTTGATATTGCTTTTACGGTTATGCCGAGGAAGAAAGATTCTAACCTTCGGACATATTGAAAATACTTTTGAAGCTCTGGGTCTTTTGCTTTGTAGTTCTTTTCAATGTGCCCCGCAATGACTTGAGAGTCTGTGTTGATTAGTGCCCTTCGGACTGATAACGATCGCAGCCTTGAAAGCGCCAGAATCACAGCCTCGTATTCAGCGGAGTTGTTTGTGCATTTGAAGTCAAGCCTTCGTGCGTATCTCAGCTTCGACCCGGAAGGCGAGACTAGAATGGCCGAGGCACCGGCTCCAGTTGCACCCCAGGCCCCGTCGACGTAAACGATCCAAAACTGGTCCTGCTGCAGCTCACCGGGGCGAGGGTCGGGTGTCCATTCTGCTATGAAATCAGCCAGCACTTGTGATTTGATCGCTGTTCTGCCAACGAAGGTTACGGCATAACTGTTAAGCTCGACTGCCCATTTTGCTACACTTCCAACGGCTTCGTTGTTTTTGAAAATGTTCTCGAGAGGGTACGTCGAAGGTACTTGGATCTCGTGCGCCTGGAAATAGTGCTTGAGCTTTCTTGATGCCATGACGACGGCATATGCTATTTTCTCAAGCTCCGAATAATTTCTCTTTGGGCCCTCGAGGGTTTCTGAAACATAGTAGATTGGAGCTTGTCTGGTTTTATTGTTTTCGCGGAGCTCCTTGATGAGGACTGCGCTTGCTGCGTGTGGCGAAGCTGCGACGTAGAGTAACAATAAGTCTCCCTTGCTTGGGATGGTCAGTGCAGTCAAGCTGGTCAGATACTTTTTCAACTCGTCAAAGGCCTTTTGCTGCTGGGGACCCCAATTGAATGGAGCGTTGCTTCTGAGTGTTTCAAAGAAGGGTAACCCTCGCTCTGCGGATCTTGAGATGAATCTGCTAAGTGCTGCCAAACGACCGGTCAGACGCTGAGCTGCTTTCTTGGTCGCCGGAGGTTCCATGTTCATGATGGCATCAATCTTCTCAGGGTTGGCTTCGATTCCTCTGGCTGAGACGATGCAACCTAGCAATTTACCTTCACTTACCCCGAAAACACATTTTTCTGGGTTTAGTTTCAGTCCGGCGGACCGGAGGTTGCTGAATACCCTCGATAAGTCTGGTATGTGGTTCTCTTTTAGTTCACTCTGGACGACTAGGTCGTCTACATAGGCGGAGACAGCATGCTCATCCTTGAAAACTTCGGAGGTCATGCGAGCGAAGGTTGAGCCTGCATTTTTCAAACCTTCTGCCATCCTTCGGAAGCAAAAGGTGCCCGAGGGTGTGATAAAGCTTGTTTTTTCTTCGTCTTCTTCATTCATCCAGATCTGGTGATAGCCTGAGAAGCAATCAAGGAGGGATAGCATTTGGCAACCTGCCGCTCTGTCGACCAGGGTGCTTATGTTTGGGAGGGGGAATGTGACGGAACGACCCTAATCCCATGGCCCACGTGTCCCTGTCAACCTCTGACAGCCGAACTCATGTTCCATGTGATTAAGACCTGTTCGCCACCGGGCTACATCAGTGCCCAATGTCCGCAGGATCATCTCACAATTCGGTTACAGCATTGCATACTTTTACAAATAACATCGGAATAAAGAGCGGAAGACTTAAATAACATTAGTTTTACAAAACAGGGTTCCAAATAGAAATTAAGGTGCAGTTATTACAAACCAAGTTCTGATAATAGAAATAGACATAGGCAACATAGTGGAGAACAGCAAAGATACTTATAATCACCCAGCCCGAGGGTGTACAACTATTCTTCGGCCTCATCGGCCTCTTCCTGGACGATGGTCACGCAGCAGGGTGCAAGACACATCGGGGACTCTGTCATACCTGCAGCATGGGTAACAAACCCTGAGTACTGGGGTACTCAACAAGACTTACCCGACTAAAGAAAAAGGGAGAAGACTCAGGAATGAGAGGCTTAGGGTAGTCAAGGTAAGGCTTAAGTAAGATCAAGTATTTTGCAGAAAAACATTTTTGTAAACCTTATTTTATTTTGAAAGATTCAGTATTCCTCAATTCTTCATCATTCATGATTCATTTTACATTTCAAAACATTCCTAGTTGAGAACCACTCTCCGTTGACAGTCAGTGGACCAAGTCTCCATAACCGAGGAGCAACGTTAATCCGGATAAATAATACTCAGCTGAGGATCCCTATCCACACTGCATATGTAGCACCCAAGCTTGCATATGCCAACTCGTCTATCACGATTCCTCCAAGATTGGACCCGGTCCTACGCCACCCGGAAGTACAGTACACCACTCCTTTCCAGGTACGACGACCACGTGGGTACATGCTACTTCCGCCATCTCTCCACTCCCAGTGCGCGGTTGTCGGTCCCAATCAAGGATTTCTCGGAGCCAGAGCTTTCCGAAATATGTGAATAGTTACAAGTCTTGACCAGCAGGCCCCCATACGGATGGTCCCTAATTTTCCAGCCAGAACTATACCTTGGTCATATCTCACCCAAGCGTAATAGTCCTGTCAGTTTTTCAACCCTGTCCCGGTCGGTGTCAACTGTTGAGTCCCGGACTACAACATGACGGCACCGTACGCTCGGACAACCTCTCCTCGCTATTGACTAGGTACGGATCAGATACCTAGCCAACAGCCGGGGAGTAAGACCAAATTCCCATAAACATTCCTTAAGTGATCACACTTTTAAAATTGGCATTTTATTGCAAAGTCTAATTCAATAAGCATTGCTAAGCATTTTTTTTCAAATACTTTTGAAAAGCAGGTATCGGGTGTATCAGTGGTCAAGGTGGATAGTGCATCAATTAGGATAGCACACAACTCCTATAAACCTAATGCAATAATTTAACTCAAAAGCATTTAAGGAAATCATTTTATAAATTCAAGGAAAGGGTTAAATGCACCGGGGCTTGCCTTGAAGAGCAAAGAGGGCAGGCTCGAAGGCGGCGGAGCAGTTGTCGGAACTCGGGGTAGCCTCAGGGACAGGTTCGTCGGCGGCTGCCTCGATCTTGACTCCTTCTTCGGTGACTATACGAATGCAATGATGCATGCACATGAGTATGCTAGCATGAACAATGCAAAACAGGGCATACAACATGAACCCTAATCACTTTTTCTATTTCCCTTAATTATTTAAAAAGGTCATTTTATGAAGTTGCTCCAAAAATTACCAAATTAATCACATAAGTTCATTATGGTGTAGATAGATGGCAAAACAAATTTCATAATTTTTGGAGGTCATTAAGGTGCTCAAATAATTCCAGACATTAATTAACAAAAGGCACTATTTAACAATTAAAGATAAATGCTCAAAAAATCAACTTGTTCTAAAAGACTTCAAAAATTTCACCAGAGACTAAACATGGCATAGGAAGCTCACAAAAATTTATCTCATGATTTTTGGAGTTATAAATAATTTTCTAAAAATCCAAAACTATCCATTTATTAATTAAAAGAGGGATTTTACATTTTTAAATTCTTGCAGAAAAGTGAAGTTTCATATTTTTATAAAATACTACACAGTGCAAGGAGCATACCATAATTTTATCAGGATTTAAGGAACAATAGATTAATTCACACAAAAAAGAGAAAACAGAACACTATTCACATCTTTCAGAAAAAGAAAATAGCGCTGTGCTCCTTCTATGAAGGGCTCGGCGAATCGCGCGGGGCTCGGGCGAAACGGGCTCGGGCGGGACGGAAAGCGACTGCTTCGTCCGAGGCCTGGCCCGGAGGCTCGGGCGAAGCGGAGAGCATGCGCTCGCCGAGGCTTGGCTCGGGCGAAGCGGACTCGGGCGAGACAGAAAGCAAGCGTCCGTCCGAGGCCTGACTGGGAGGCTCGGACGAAACGGAGTGGAAGCAGAGACCGGAGGCTTCGGGTGCTTACCACGGGTCGGAGGCAGGGCTCGAGGGTGTGGCTCGGGAACGTGCTCGAGGGTGAGGCTCGAGGCTGAGGCTCGACACGTGCTCGAGGGTGAGGCTCGAGGCTGAGGCTCGACACGTGCTCGAGGGTGAGGCTCGAGGAAGGAGACGACCGCGGCGGCACTCCGGCGAGTCGGCGATCCTGCGCAACACATGAGACCGCAAGGGCCTGGTTAGAGTCGCGCGGAGCCAAGGAAGCTGACACAGGGGTTAGGGGAAGATGATCGTGGCCGGAGAGGGAGTATTTGACGGACCCGAGGTCACCGGGTTTCCGCCGGAGATGGGAACGGCGAGCTACGCCGGGCGATAGGAGGCGGGGGAGGTGAAATTGAGGGGTGGGAAAGCTTCACGAGCTCAAGGCGGAGCTTTCGGGCTAGGTGGTTGAGCGGCGGGAGCTTCGGAGTGGTCTGGCCACGGCGGCGGGGTCGAGTGCGGAGCTCCGGCTCCGGCGGGCCTTTTATAGCCGCAGCCAGGAGACGGTAGAGAGCACGGGATGGTGTGGATGAGCTCGGACGAGGCGTGCGCACTCGATTGCGAGCCGGCGGGAAGGACGGCGTGCGCGCAGGGGCCGGGTATGCGTTCGCCGGCGACGGCCACGCGGCGGCGTCGTGCTGGGAGCAGTGGGGGACGGGGCGGAGGTCAGCGCTTTGCGCGTGCGGGTGCGGCATGATGGCGCGGGCGCAGGCGACAAGTCGGGGGCGGGCGTGCGGCTGCCAGGCGCGCGGCCTCGGCCGGGGCCCCCTAGCTGTAGGTTGAAGATGAACAGGGCTAGGTCTTAGGGTTTGACTATGGGCTGATCTCTGTATTTTGCAAATTACTCCCAAAACTTGAACTGAGCAGCAAAAACTCAAAACACCAAAGTTGTTCAGAAAAAAGAGATCTACAACTTTGTCAAAAAGAATATTTTCAAAATCCAAATAGTTTTTGGACCACATTTGAAAACAGAAAAGGGAACACTTTTGGGATTTGAATAAATTCAAAATTACTTTTGATTTTACATTGAAAGTTGGAAATCTGCAAATATGAAAGTTGTTCCTTTTATCAAAACCTACAACTTTGCTAATATTCCCTTTTTCTGAAACTCAATAGTTTTTAAATAAATTTTGAAAACTGAAAAGGGGACAAAAACTGGAATTTGAATGAATTTGGATTTACTTCAAACTTTGTACAGAAACTTGAAAATTTGTAAATACCAAAGTTGTTTCTCTTGGCCAGATCTACAACTTTGCTTTTTGGACCAACCTCAAATTTTGAATAATTTTTGAATTACAAAAAGAGGGATAAAATCCAGGGTTTGGAAATCAGGGTTTTGCAAAGGGATTTGAAATCTGATTTTGGTTTTTGAACTTTGGCCAACACAACAAAACTTCAAGACATCCAACTGAACAAGAATTACACAAAGCTAGGCACAGAGGTGAAATTACCATTTTTGCCCTTATAGGAAGATTTGGGCTTTTAGGGTTTTTGAAAAGAGATTGCTACACAAGTACTAAGCAAACATAAATGCAAGGCAAGAATGATTAATGACTAATGATGATGACATGTCAGGTTAATTACAGTTAAACACCAGAGGTGTTACAGGGAAATCATCCTTCGGACAGGCTTTGTTCAAGCAAGTGAAATCGACGCACATTCGCCATTTTTTGTTCTTCTTTTGGACTAGGACCACATTTGAGAGCCAAGTTGGGTATTTGACTGGGCGAATGACGCCTGCGTCCAGAAGCCTTTTTACCTCAGCCTTCGCTGCCTCCTTTCTTTCTTCTGACATCTTGCGAAGCTTTTGTTTGATTGGGCGATAGCCTGTTTTGATGTTCAGGCTATGCTCGATCATTGATCTGTTGACTCCTTTTAGGTCTTCTGCGGACCAAGCGAAGGTGTCGGAATTTTCTTTGAGGAAGGTGACGAGGTTGCCTTCTGATTGAGGGCCTAGGTTGGCTGAAATGATCACCTTTCTTTCGGCATTACCCTCGAAGAGTTGGACTTGTTTGGTTTCCTCCTTTGGCGCTGCCTTCACTCTGTCATTGCAGACCTCGCCCTCGACGCTGATACCGGGGGTTTGAGGTTTTGACAAATTGTGTACATTACGTTGCCCCGGGGCTACGTTCCCTTCAGCTGTCCTTGCAATGTCCTGGTCCCCAAATACTGCGACCACACCCTTCGGAGCGGGAAGTTTCATGCATAGGTAGGCGGGATGGATGACCGCATTGAACGCGTTTGTGACCCCTCGGCCAAAAATGGCATTGTATGGGTAGAACATGTCGACGACATCAAATGTTATATGTTCCGTCCTGCAGTTGAATTGGTCGCCGAAGGTCACGGGCAGAGAAATTTTCCCGACGGCTCTCACTTGTTGACCACCGAAACCGTATAGGGGGTTGTCGGCCGGTTGCAGAAGGTTCCTGTCAAGCTTCATGCTGTCGAAGGTTGAAGCGAACAAGATGTCAGCGGAGCTTCCTGTATCGACCAGTATTTTGGTGACAGTCCACCCAGCGAGGTTGGTTTCGATCACCATAACATCTGTGTGAGGGTAATCTCTTAGCTTCATGTCACTGGAATCGAAGGTTATGGGGATGTGGGACCAACGACTGAACTTATGTGGTCCTTCGACGGCCACGTGGTGAACGCGTCTGGCATGTTCCTTCCTCTGTCGTTTGTTACCATGGTCCTCATTTGAACCTCCGGTGATAGCTAGAATCACACCGAAGGTTGAAGTTGGATTGTTGATGGTCGTTTGGCTCGGGGCTTCGGCTTTCACAGGTTGTGGTGCTGGTAACGCGGGGATTGGCGGTGGTGGTGGCAGAGCGTTGGTGGCTTGGTGGGTTGTTGGGATTTGGTTTTGGGGGGTGGTTGGGTATGTAACTGTGTAAGTTGGATTTTGGCGTTGTGGAATGGTGGTTGGCTGATAAGAGGTTTGGTTGTAGAGTGGGTGATGAGTGTAAGGGGGTTGTTGCGAAGGTAGGCCGTAGTTTATGGGGGTATAGTGGTATGATGGATTTGGTGGGTGGAAACTTGGTTTCCTTGTGTGGTTGATGGTTCGGGAGTCTGACGAAGCAGCTTTCCTGGATTCCTGGTATTCTTTTCCCTTGGCGAAGCATTCGCATTGCTTTGTTGTGTGCCCCTTTCCCATTCCACAGAAGTGACAATACATTTTGGCAGGATCTCGCTGCTGGAACCGCTGATTCGGCGGAGGTGGCAAACCCTGCGGGGCTTGGCTGCTCGGGTGTTGAGCGTCCCGTCTTTGATCTTCATAATTTGTCGCTTTGTTGATTGCACCGACGTTGCTTTGCTCTTGGCGAAGGTTGCTTTCTCTCGGTTGAGGCCTCGGCTGTGGCCTCTGCTGAGACCTCCGAGCATCGGATTTCGCTCTGAAATCCATATCAGCTCTACAGTATCTTTCCATTGTTTCATGCAACTCTTCGATTGAGTTTGCCGGTTTTCTGGCAAATTTTGAGGAGCATGGTCCTAGGCGCAGGCCACTGACTGCAGCGAGGATGACAGCCTCGTCAGATATCCCCGGGGTCCTTGCTCTGAGCTGAATAAACCTTCGCCAGTAATCTTGGAGCGGCTCGCGTTCTTCTTGCTTGCAATTGAATAGCTCGATGGGGTTTGACGGGGCTGGAGTGATGCCCTTGAAATTTGTACACAGGTTGTCTCTGAGGGTGGCCCAGGAATCCACAGTTCCGGGGCGAAGGTTGCTGTACCAAGTTTGTGCGATGTCTCGCAGAATGATGACAAAGGATTTTGCCATTGTTGATTCATCACCGCCTACTGCGGCAACCGCTGCTTCGTAGCTCATGATGAACTGGCGAGGGTCGGAAAGTCCATCATAGCGGGGTAGGTTTTGTGGATTATAGCATGGTGGCCAGGGCTGGGTTTGGAGTATTTGGGAGAGTGGTGACTTTGGATCGTACGGCATTTGGTGTTGCTGATGCCTTCGCTAAATGCGAAGGTTTTGTTCTCTCTCATCTGGGTAGGGTTGACGGAAGTTTGGGTGTCTCACAGGATATGGCTCTGGGTGTACTGGTGGTGGTGGGGGTGGTGGATGGTGACGAAGGTTATCTTGATTCGGCTCCTCACTCCCCTCTTGCAGCGGGGGTATCTCCTCATCATTCCAGCCTTCGGCTTCGGCTTCTGCCGCGGCGAGGGATTCCTCCATACGGCGAAGCCGCTCCCTGGCCTCGTCTGCCCTCTGTCTGATCGAGCGCAGTCGGTTATGCCTCTCAAGTTGTTCCAGGCGCCTCTTCTTCTCTTGCAGCTCAGCCTCGAGCCTTTCAAGGGCCTCGAGGCCCACCTCTTCTTCTTCTCCCTCTTCTTCTCCCGAAGTGTGTGGGTGCGGCTGCGTCGCCACTCGGGCCTGGGGCCCAGGGATTGGGGTTCCGGGGTGACATTCTCTCCTCTCGAGGGCTGTACAATTTCCTCAGCAGGCGGGACCACCGCCGCCGCCTCTCTAGCAACGCGCTGGTCCCTCGTCGAAGGTGCTCTCCTGTTTCCCGCCATTTCAGACTTCGCTTCCCACGGACGGCGCCAAACTGTTGGAACGCACTTGCCCTACCTCCGCACTTGCGCAGGGGGAAGAGCGAAGGCGGCCAAGCGTCGGATGCAGTAGCGAAGGTAAGGCGGAAGTGGAAGGTGCTCAATTTCCCACAAAGTCGTCCCCTTACACTGTTTATCCCCTTGGTATTTATAGGGAATGCCAAGGGGCACGGGCCAAATTACAAAAGGGTACAGGGAAGATTCCTCACCTCCACGCAGGGAGGAAGGGCAAAAGCGTAAATACACGGCTGAAGCGGAAACCCTAATTGGCCACCCTCCAATGCGCCGCCACCTGGTTCCTGTTCACCTTCGGGGAAAAATGCGGAGGTTTTGACCTTCGGCCGCGCTCGCCCTTGGGCCCGCGCCCCTCCGCCATCTGCCGGACCTCCGGCTTTACTTGCCTTCGGGGGAGAAGACCGAAGGTTTGACCTTCGGCCGTGCTCGCCGGACCTTCGGCTTCGCTCGCCTTCGGGACAGCGCACACTCGCCGCTTGCTTGACCCTTCGCTCCAAGCGAAGGTGGCGTTGTGGGCCAGCAAGGATTTCCTGCGGTGCGACTGTCGACTTGGACCTGCATGGAAAACAACGAAGCGACGAGGGTTGAACCCGCGTCCGGGGGTCAGAGTAACGATCCCCAGTAGGAGAGGGCCCTCGCAAGGACAACGAGGCATTGCGCGAGGGTTAATTCCGAGCACCAGTTCGAGCGGCGCTTCTGCCGAGGGTCCTTTCCCCCAACAGTTTAGGTAGGCAGGTCGTTTCTGTAAAACGGAGTTGGAACCAGACTAGCTTTGCCAGTGAGTCTAAAGGTGAACTATCTGAAAGCAACAACGCAGAACCACGCCCCCCCCCCCCCCCCCCCCCCCCCCCCCAACATATGGTCAGGCTGAATGTATACACCACTGTTGAGAACGCACAATGTTTATACTAAATTACTAATAGTGCTGCATCTTTAGATATTGGTATACTATATAATATAAGTTTCGCAGGGCCTGTGCCCAAACTGATGAGAACAGAACTCAATAGTTCTGTATTCGAGTTGTCGACCATAATCAATAAAATCAAGTATTGAATCCGAACAAATATTAGTGATACAGAACTTGTCAACAAGGAACTTGACAGAGAGAGGTACAGACATCAAGAAAATAGGCTATGGCAAGAAAGATACATGAAAATGGAGATAAAGAAGAATGGACCATTGCAACAACACCCCCGGCTTACTGTACCGTCTGAGGGGATTCGTCAAGCTCATGAATACATGTCTGAGGAGAAGCTCTATTAAGATCATCATTACAGAGCCCGGGATATGTTCTTAAACTCGTTCAAACAGGACAGCAAAATCTTCTGACGTTTGAGAAGAGATTGTCGTTCATTCTGGATAGCATCAACTGCCCCAGGGGCGATAAACATGTCCATGAACTTGTCATCATTCACAGCGAATAGCTCAAAGCCAAGTGCGAGAAATAACCTTTCACGGCTGCATTTCACCAGTGGAAGAAACACGTCAGAAATAACTTCAAACATATTGGGCAGGCATGTGTATGTTAAAAATGGCTACAACCTGCTAACAAACTGATACTGAACACACTACAGACCTACTAGATGTGCTAGCAGCTATACCGAAAATTGATTCAGGCAGTCCAAATCTAATCTTGCAAATCAAACTATTTAGTGCCAAAAATAGTTAAAATGCAACTTTCATGGACATCAGTAGACTGAAAATTTCTATTTTGTGATAGTGTTTGATTCATATGCGATCGATTGGTTCGTAGTGTTACTAGTTACTCATGGTGAATATGATCATGTGCTCGGCCAGTTGACAAAATCAGTTGTGAGGTCAGTGACAGGTGATCTGGAAATTAGTATCGGTAGATGTGGCCAAGTAGCTGAAAAAATCAACTTCAATATGTATGTCCTCAATAACTGAACAAAGCAGAAAGAGTAACAAGTATGACATAATTATCAGTTTGAACATACCATGGTGTTAAGAATCCAGAGTTCAATGCAGAGGGAACATTTCTCTCAATCAGAACTTCTCGCATTTTGGCAAAATATTGAGCAGATATTGCGCATATGGTGGCGTATGATGACCCTGACTTCGAGCCCATGTCATCAGCACCAATCATACTGTTATGGTGATTTCTGTTTGTATATGCTGCCATCCTTGCTTGTCTTTTCCTTGGGCCACCATCATTTGGGATCCCATTATCTTTCTTCTTACCGCCATGTATATCAGATGGTAGATCAGGAGAAGGCGTCTCAGGTACTGTTAGCTGGCTTTCTCTGAGAACCTCCTTTGACTCATTCCCTTTAGTAGGTGGTGTCATATGCTGCTGATCTCTTGGAGGCATGTTCTCTTGAGCTTCCTCTAGTGCTGATCCGCTGTCTGCTAGATCAAAGGATGTAACTCCAGTGAAGTGATTAAACCTACTCATGGAGTTTGCTACAGATCCAACACCACTCAAAAGGTCGTTGTCATAGCAAATATGGGAGTAGGGGCTCGTAACTGAATCAAGGTGATGACGCACTATCTGCTTGCATTGCTTGGACAATTCTCTGACAAACTTATAATATGAGCACCGGAGAGCAGCAAGAAAGCCAACATAACTATCCATATCTTCAACATTTTGATGATCTATTACCCAAAAAAACATTTAGCAAATGGTGAAAGTACAAAGTAATAATACCACTTAATGCTGACAACATAAAAACTGACAGGAAATGGTGGTTTATATCTTCAACATTTTGATTATCTGTTACCTCCCCGGCACCCCACCCCCCAAAAGGGGAAAACATTTAGCAAATGGTGAAAGTGCAAAGTAACAATACCACTTAGTGCTGACAATGTCAAAACTGACAGGACGTGGTGGCTTAAAGCTTGAAAACAGTAACACTGCAATTGATCCATCTTAAATCAAAATGCAAGTAGCACGACAGTAAATACCCATGCTGTTATGGAAAATTGATCAATAGTCATAGCAAAAGTGTGAATAATCTGAAGTTGGGGAATGCAGATGACTAAATACTCCCTCCGTATCGGAAATAGATGCCGTTTTGGACAAGGTTTGAGTCAAACATTAGGAATATAAATCATGAATAACTTTTAAATTATTGAGTTTAGAGATGTAAAAATCATATAAATAAATTTGTCTTGAAAGTACTTTCATAAAAATATACATATATCACTTTACAACAAATATTTTTAAAGAAACAAGTGGTCAAAGTTACACTTTAGAGACTGTGTCGCTGTCTTAAATGACATCTAAAAACGATACGGGGGAAGTATGTGCTAGAGAAAAATGCAATCCATACCTACCTTTTTTGACGAACATGTTGAACAAAATATAAGCTACATACTAACTAAACAGTGATAATTTACTTCACTATGAACCAAATGATACCCAGGCAAATGTAGAAAGCAAGATGAATCAGCATGAAGAGCAAGGTCAAGCTCTTACATTGTGAGTCCTTATTGCGGTTGCGCTCCATAGCGAGATCAAAAAGACTTTGTAGGACAAATGCAAGCCGGTCACATGCAGTATCAATAAGAGGAGCAAGCCATGATCGTGCAGCCGCCCGAGCTATCTCAGCTGCTGCCTCAGTCAACCTACTGCTTCCACCTCTTCCAGCATGGGCAAGTAGTATGTTTGCAACCTAGTGACATTAGTATATAAGTAATTCTCCCCCCAAAAATGTGTGTATATGGTTCCAGGCTAAAGAGTACCTTCTCTCTTGACACTTGTGGGCATTCCATTGAATATGTTGCACAGCGAAATTCATGCATTACTCTCTCGAAAGCTGCACCGCCATACAGCTTAAGGCTGGAGTTGGCAGGTTTTACAGGCATATTAATGCCAGGCCAGCTGCCAATACCACTATGCATTTGCTCCTCCTCCGTAGTTTTCCCCCATATTTCTGGAGCTGGATCAGCAGCTCCATCAAGTAATGCATGCTTTGGTACCAAAAGGAAATGCCAATTAGTTCAAGTCCAAGTGTCAGCAACATAAACGAGAATGTTAATAGGTTGCATTGAGTTTATAATACCAAGTGTGTGCAAATAGAAGCTGCATGAAGCATTGCCGATCTCCGGAGCTGAGAGACATCAGACGTTGCTTGTAGTTTGGAATCTAGTCTTGTTAGGTCCATTGAAACATCAGTGCACCTCTGCTCTAACAATGCCAGGGTAGCTGGAGCTGCTTCTTTGTACCTCTTCTGAAGTTCAGATTCGAGGTACTTCCTGAGGCAACTGAACCCAATGTACGATCCATATTTCTCTTCATTGAAACCCCCTTTCACATTATCTCGCAAGTGACGTAGCACATCAATATCTACCTGACAGATCTGCCTCCGGAACTCCTCATTGGAAATTGTTCCACGGTCCTTTGGAAGAGCCACGAAGAAAGGGTGGATGTTATCCCCAAGGTAGCCACTTGCACTCAAGAAGGTATCGACCTCCCACCTCTCCGTGAATTCCTTCAAATGATCAAGAAAATGATATTTATTTTCAAAAGACACGATGACACAATTTGTTCGCATTGAAGACAAGTCAAGCTCAAGTACCAACTGCTCATTGTTCTACGGGCATACCTTGAGTCGGTTGTCAAACTTAGAGATGACTATCATGGTGCGCCTGAAAGTGGGATCAATCTCTTTAAGCGTGTCGAGCCAGATCGACGAGCACCACTCTACGCTGCTTTGCTGGAGGAACAGAACGAGGCGGTGGGGAGGGGTCGCTAGTGACTTCACCATCGACCGTATCTCATCCGGTGTGCTCTCTGGCTCGCCTCTCTTAGCCTGCAGCAAACAAACAATAGCATCAGTCAGACAGCTGACCAACACCATCACTGACGTCTGAGAACTAAGAATCCCCCAAGTTCACTTCTCTGTACCTTAAGCACGAAACCTGGGGTGTCGATGATTGTGAGGTTGGGGCAGTGGGCGTACTCAGCCCTCATGACAATGGGCTTGGATGAGACAGCGGCCTGGATCTTCCGGAGGTGTGATTCAGTCCGCTGCTTGATGAGGTCGGCGATGGCCGTAGCCATCACCATCGGGCTCCCGTACTCCTCGGAGTCCTCCTCCTGCAACGCGCCGCACAACAAACCGCGTCAAACAACCGCTCGACCGCTCGTCGAGTTCACATCCATTACTAGACTCGATCTACGAGAAGCAACGGGAGAAAACCTAGGAGAGGATAGAGGAATCGGAGCACACGCACCTGGAATCGGCATCTGGGCTCGAGGGCGGTGGGGTCGTGGACCATCTGGAGGACGAGAGGGCGGCGGGTGCCCATCTCGACCTCGCGGACGTTGAAGCGGAAGCCAAGGAGCGCCTCCAGGAGGGAGCTCTTCCCATCCGACTGTCCTCCTATCGCCACTATCTCCGGGATGGGAAGCTTCTCGCCAAACGCCACCGCCGCCGCCTGCAGCCGGTTGTAAGCCTCGAACCGTGCCTTCGAGTCCGCCGCGGCGGCGGCCGCCGCCGCCGACGCCGCATCTGCTGCTGCCCGGCGGGTGGATGGGGATGGTGACGGCGCCGGCGCCGATTTTAGGTTCGGCGTCCGGCTGGCCGCCGGGGACGAGAGGGAGCTGGCCGCCATGGAGTGCGAACGGCAGCACTTGGGGAAGAGGGGATTTGAATTTGAAATGCGGCGAGGGATCAGATTGGATTGGAGCCGTTCGGGTTCGGGATGGCCGTTATATTAATGGATCAGATGGGCTGGGCTGTTCTGGCGCGGAGTTGTACAGCCCAGCTAGCCCCATTGGTAATAGCAATGCGGCTTCAGAACCGTTTGATAGAATATAATCTACTTTTTCTATATCTGAGGTGCCTGGGGACAACATTCAATTTTATCATTGTTTAGCTGTAGAATATCATTGTTTATAGCTATAGAAAAAAATTGAAATTAATCTCTCATTAGTTGTACTTGTTGCTTGTGTAAGGCCATTTTCGTTTCAAAGGCAAAAAAAATTTGTCCTGTTACATCGAATATTTCTATTAAAAATATACTAATTAAAAAACTAATTTGTCAGTCAGAGACTAATTCACAAGACAAATCTATTAAACTTAATTAATTCATAATTTAATAATATGATGCTACAGTAAACATTCGTTAATGATAGATTAATTTACCTTAATAGATTCGTCTTAGTAATTAGTATATGACCCTATAATTAGTTTTATAATTAATTTATTTTTAATACCGCAATGTCGGATGTCACAGACAAAAAAATTTTGCCAGCGAAACGAACATCCCCTAAGATTGTTGTCTAAAAATATATAAAAATCCAGGCAGCTGAAATATATAGCAACTGAGTCGTTATTGTCTGACCCTTCTAGCAATGTCAAATTGCATGCCGTGCAACACAGATAACATGGACTCTCATCACCATGCAAATAAAGGTAACTGCACAAATTCACAGCACGTTGAAGTACTCTAGGTTCAAGAGGCTCACATAAGAAATTATTGACAGGCCAAGCAAATCTTTAAAAGGAACAAATACGCAGCTGCTACAACAACAAAGGGTTTTGCTTCTCGACAACTAAGGTCGTCACTCATTCAGCCATCAAGACTGGATATGTATCTGTAGTCTCAAAGTAGATCAAAAGTTCACATCACGGCATCACCTGAACTTCTGCCGCCGTCTCAGCTCCCGCTGTATAGCCTTTCTTCTAGCCTCGTCCGAAAATTCTAGACTCTCTGCAGACCGAGCTTGGGGGCTTATGACACTCCCTGAAGCACTGTTTTCTCCAGGTCCATATCCTGGTGGAAAGGCTTCCAAGTTCATACTCCTTGAGCCACCAGTTCCCTGGATTCCTACAGGGCTATATCCTGGCAGTGGCAGACCGACTTCGCTCGAGATGATTGAAGGATCTGTAACCATTCTCTGCTTATTGCAGGCCGAAATCCACGAAGTGATATTGCCCTGATTTTCCCCAGGCCCGTATCCTGGCGGACCAACTTCTCTTGAGATGTCTGTAGGACTCATAAACACTCCGTGCTCATAACTCGTATTCCAAAAAGCACCACCGGCATGATTTTCGTGTCCATACCCTGGCGGGCCTACTTCTTTCGAGATGGTTGTAGGACTCGTAAACGATGGACTTGTAAATGCTCTCTGTTTGCTGCTCATATACCATGGAGTGTCGTTGCCCTGGTTCTCTCCAGACCCAAATCCGGGAGGACATGCTTCTGTTGAGATGGTTCTGGGACTCATAAACACTCCCTGCTGGTAATTCGTAGTCCATGAAGCGTCGTTGCCCATGTTTTTTCCAATAAGCTCATATCCTGGTGGGCCAACTTCTCTGGAGATGGCTGTAGGACTTGTAAACATTCTCAACTCGCAGCTCGTACTGTCATTCTCCTGGTTTTCTCCAGGCCCATATCCTGGTGGACCATTTTCTCTTGAGGTGGTTACAGGACTCATAAATACTCCTGACTCACAGCTTGTATTCCATGAAGTGCCACTGCGCTGGTTTTCTCTAGGCCCATATCCTGGTGGACCAAGTTCTCTTGAGATGGTTGTAGGACTCCTAAACAATATTTGCTCACTGCTTGTATTCCAGGAAATGCCACTGCCTCGGTTTACTTCAGGCCCATATCCTGGAGGACCAACTTCTCTTGAGCTGGTCGCAGGACTCATAAACAGTCTTTGCTCATAGCTTGTATTCCATGGAGCCCCATTGCCCTCGTTTTCTCCAGGTGCATATCCTGGTGGAACAACTTCTCTTGCGATAGCGATAGGAGCCATTATCACACTCTGCTCACAGTTAGTATTCCCTGAACTGACCTGAAGAAAGTTTCCTGAACTGACCTGAAGAAAGTTTTCTCCAGGACCATATCCTGGAGGACCAGCTTCCCTTGAGATGGCAGCTGGAGTCATAGTTACTTTCTCTTCACACCTTGTATATTCAATCGGTGAGAGATCTTCTTCAATGCCTTCGTTAAGATTAATTTGGACCATCAACTTTTCAGAAATCATGTCATTTATATCTGCAGCTGGTTTATCTATCAACCCAACATTGGGTTCTATTACTTGTATGCCATCAAAGGTTGCGCTACTATTATTCTCAGTAATATTTTCTCCCGGATGTTTTTGGTTCTTGTCAACAGCATCTCTTGAATAATGACGAGTGGCAGAGAACCACTTACTTATCTGTTAGAAGAAACTATGTTAAGAAAAGAGGGGACAATAACAGCCCAATAAGAATGTAGAACAAAATTCTTTAGGGCAGCAGTAATACCTGATTAAATGTCAGTCCTAGCTCTTGTGCCAGACTCTCTTTTGTTGCACGGCAAGGATATGGATCTTTTTTAAAATGTTCCTTCAGCTTCTGCAAGAAAAATGCAGTGTCAACACTGTAATCTATATCAGACTAAAATTAATTGGACTGATTTGTTAGCACAAATTGATTGCAAGAAAAAATGGATAATAACAATTATAACTATACTAAAAGGAGAGATGTATTATATACCTGATTAACTATAGGGCCAAAATGATATTTTGAGGCTTTGCCACTGCTGACATTGGAGCGAAGAACTTCAGTTTGCTGCTCACTTGCAGAACCATGAAGCTGATCTCTAGTTTGCTGCTCACTTGCAGAACCATGAAGCTGATCTCTAGTTTGCTGCTCACTTGCAGAACCATGAAGCTGCTCACTCTGAGTATGTTCATTATTCTGCTCCCTAGCTGGTGCTCTTCTGGAACACCGCTTTGCAGAACGTAGTGATTCAGTAAGTGATGCTTTTTCATCGTCTTGGAATCTTGTTTTTCGTGGTGTACTAAGTGTGGACCACTCTTCATCGCTCGAGTCAGATGATTCTTGTCCGTAGGACTCCTTTTTATTATAATAGAATTTTACATGAAACAAATGAAAGGGAGATGAGTAAAGCTAAGGCATGGATTCAAAAGTTCATTTTCTATTTTCATATTCTGAAATGAATACTCACTATCAAAACCTACCATCTCAATTTCTGTTCCAGAAAGCGGGGTATCTTCATTATTACATTGGTTAAGATTGTTCTGCACCACCTGTTTCTCAGGAACAATGTCATTTCTATCTCTAGTCAACTTTTCCATCACCCCTTGGTTAAGATTGTTCTGCAACATCAGTTTCTCAGGAACAATGTCATTTCTATCCCCAGTCAACTTTTCCATCACCCCAGCATTGGGTTGTCTTGCTTGCATGCTATCTACAATCGTGCTATCATTATTCTCACTAGTATGGCCGTCAGGATGCATTTCTTTTTTGGCAGAAGCAACCCTTGAATAGTGACGAGTACTAGAGAACCATCTGGAGACCTGTTAACACAGAAACTCTATTAAGGAAGGAGAAGTATAACTCCAACTCCAACAAGCGCATGGCACAGAAGAAAATTCTTGGGAGGGAGAACAAATGCAGGATTTAGTACCTGATTAAATGTCAAGCCTAATTCTTCTGATAGATTCTGTTTCGTTTCACGGCTAGGATATGGATCTTTCTCAAAATGTACCTTCAATTTCTGCAAGAGAGATATAGTGTTAATGGCATAACTGATATCAAGTCATGATTAATTGGTTCAACTTGTTAACACAAAGTAGCTGGGTGAAAATCCAGATATCAAGGCAACAGAGATATTTAAAAAATTTCTATACCTGCGTAACTACAGGACCAAACTTCCGTCCTATGCTACTGCTGCCATTGGAGCGAAGACTTTCAGTTTTCTGCTCACTTTCAGAACCATGAAGCTGCTCCCTCTGCGGTGTATGCTCATTATTCTGCTGCCCTGCTGGTGCTCTTCTAGAGCACCGTTTTACAGGATGAAGTCGCTCACCAAGTGAATCTGTTTCACTGCCTTCTAATAGTTCTTTTCCAGACCACTCTTCATCATCACTTGAATTAGATGATTCTTCCTCATATGCCTCCTTTGTATTGACAATGCAATAAATGAGAGAGAATAGAGAAAGGAGTAAGGACAGAGTATGCATATAATAATTTGCTTTAGTGCGCAATGTGGTTTTAGTATAAGTCATGAGCTAATTGCTTCACTAAAGATGAAATTCCATTGACAAAGAAATTATGAATGTTACTACTACCCCTGTCACTATTCCCAATTACTCTTTTTTTATGTTTAAAAAAGTTTTGATTGTCTTCAGTTATGTACTTATGTGCCATTTTCTATGCATGTATGCTTGACAGCATGACCTAGTTTTAATTTTATTTTCTCGAACATGCAGTGTATCATACAGAAAAATGAAGTTTTGCAATCATGAATACAAATAGCATGATGAGCCAGACATAATCTGTTTTTCTCTTTTGTCAGAAGCATTGGCTTGCGCTCTTGCTTCTACTAGAAAAAGAAGCACAGGAGAGAATTAGATGGAAAAGGGCAAAAGAGATTTGTGTTGTATATGGCAAAGAGAACAACATAGATTGTTCCCATTGACTACATTCAACTATGAAACAAAGATAAGCATTTGATGTTTACTGGATGAAAAAGGGTTGCATTCTTACCTTTCCTATCTCTTATATTGTTAAACTAGGATTTAAATTATTCATATTAGGGATTAACAAGTAGGAAACATTAGATACAGAAAACATGTACTCATGGTACCGGGAAAATGTGAGAGAGATGGCATACATACATCATATAGTTTTTTGTAATCCAACCGTTCAACCTGCCGCCTGCTTGAAACTGGTAGCATCATGTCTTGCTCTAGCTCCATGTCCATAAATGCATGATTGTTCTTTTCTTCATTAGAGCGGTTATTGGCGGCCCGGAGTTTCATTCTATTAGTACGGTTTATCACATTTGATAATGGAGATGCTGAGACTTCATCCTGGCCGCAAGATTTAGCAATCTCAGCACAAAAATCATCGGAGTCGGATGTGAAATCTGACTCTTCTGAGTTCAACCCATCGTTTTGATCTTCACTAGAATCTGGACCTGCTGGATCAAAGTCACCATCCCCTGAGTCCTCCGAAGGCAAGCCAAGGTCATCCGCTGTACTTGCATTATTGGAAGCAAGGTCGTTAGTATCCCAGTTCATCCTAGAATCTTATGATAGATCCTACCAAGCTGAAAAAAGCTCATCCCATCCCACTATGGCTCTTGAATTTCACACTACCCCGATCCTACTCGGAAGTTCCATACGATCCTATAAGTTTGGTAGGATTTTACATAGGATCATGATAACATATTAGTCACTTGTGAATTGTGATAAAATATTATTTAAAGTTAAGGTGTATTGAAAATAAATGTTAACAAATTCACATAAATTTACAAAAAGTCAACTAAACTAGTTAATACTGGCTTCAATCTTTTGATAACACAGGTCCTGTTTGGCGAACAAGCTTTTCGGCTTTTACTTTTTTTAGCCACAACAGGTGCCAAATGCACAGCATAAACTAATTAATACTATAGGCTTCAATCTTTGATAACATAGGTCCTGTTTGGCGAACAAGCTTTTCAGCTTTTACTTTTTTTTAGCCACAACAGGTGCCAAATGCACAGCATGCCAAGTGTCTTAAAAAGTAAAGTAATTAATACTATAGGCTTCAATGTCCTGTTTGGCAAACAAGCTTTTCAGCTTTTACTTTTTTTTAGCCACAACAGGTGCCAAATGCGCACAATACCAAGTGGCTTAAAAAATACTCCCTCCGTCCCTAAATAAGTGTCGTTCTCGCTTCCCGAGAAAAAGTTGCTGGCAATTATATATTAAAATATATTAATATTTATGCTAAGTAATTAGTATCATCGGAAAGATCTTTACATCTAGTTTTTTAACAAAATTATTTGGAGATATAAATATTGCACATATTTTCTACAAATTGAGTCAAACACGTGGCACGCACACCAACGGCGACACTTATTTAGGGACGGAGGGAGTAGAGCTTATGAAGAACAAACTGTTTTTTTTCTTGAATGTGCAGGAAAGCTGTGTATCATTATATTAAGAAGAAAAAGCCCCCCCCCCCCCCCCCCCCCCCCCGCAAAACCACACGCCCCATCCATGCGCGGCAGTTTTGGAGTCATGTAGGTTCCAGCGCCCCCAGGCTTTTCTCCTTTGGCTCAAGGGCCAAAAGCAAAGATGAGGGATGGGCTTATCCCCAGGCCTGAGCTTGCCTTCTCCCACGCCTGGGTTCTTTGTCACCAGTTCACCTCCAGCGCCACCAACTGCATGCTCTCCTCCAAAATCCACTCGTCAGAGATTCCCTAGCATATCCACTAGACCAAGCTCCATCTGCCCAAGCTCTCCGACGAGGCTGATTGCAACCGCTTTCTTTGGCACGACGACAAGGGAGATATTTCTCCCTCTCCATGACATGTGGGCGCCATAGGAAAAAATGCCAGCAAGCTGCCAAAATGGGACAGCTTCTCCTTTGCATTTAGCAGCTTTCTAATAAGTAGTTGTAGTAAGCTTTCAAAAGCTAGCTTATAGAAAAGTTTAAGCTGTGCCAATCAGGCCCATATATATATATATATAATGAAAGATTTGGCAGGCAATCCAATTCTTCGATGTAATCTGGTATTGCCAGGAAAAAACTGATCCTAATCCTAACAGCTTTGATTGGAAGAAAAGGTTTGGAATGCTCAAACAAGGCGATGAAATCTAAGGCAACAAAATCTGACCTTTGCTATCATCCTCTGCAGAAAACCTGACTTCATCCACTATGTGCACTCCAGCCAATGCAAGGTTGTCACTGTCCATTATATGATCCGGCAGCAGATCAGAAGCATCAACTTGTTTAGAACCACTGGCAATTGAAGCTGCCTCAGGGAAAACTTTCTGCGGAGAATAAAAGCCACATCATGTTGGAATATAATTTAGCCTCATTTATCTTCGTTCTTCAGGTACTTTGTAGGTTTTTACCTCCCATGAGTCATGAATAGAGAGCCTGCTTCCTTGAAGCTCATTTAGTGCATCTATATAGTCTGCTTTGCACACACATGCAGGGCAAAACCATCCTTGATCCCCCGGAGGTACTAGAAATAAAAACAATTATAAATGAGCAACAGATGCAATGATGATCTGAGAACATAGGGAAACCAAAAGATATAGCGGATATTACTATCTTCAGTTAGCAAAGGAGGGTTCAAACAGTTCTGGTGGAATCCTCTGTCACAGGCTCCATCACAAAGAATGATGTCATTTTGTAAAGTAACATCCTTTGAGCCACATATGGCACAAAATATCTGAAAGATGAAACAAATTATCTCTGCACTAACTTGGCAACCAGGCTTAAATAAGAATGTGAGATATCAAGAATAAAATGAGACTGCCTACATCTTCGCTTGAAATTTCTCCTGCACAGTCAAACAAAGATTCTTCAAGTTTCCCCTTGGATAAAAGAGAGTCCATATTTCGAAAAGCTTCCCGGATTCTTAACTTGCATTCGAGGATTTCTGCCTTGGCTCGTTCAAGCTCCTTCTCAGGTCTTATTTTTTCCAAACTGCACATTTATACCATCAACACAGTACATGCCAAGAGGACACACTTGAAGTCTATTAATAGAATTACAGAAATGCATAGCGGAATGTGAATTGCAAGATATTCCCAAAATATTATACTGTTATAGGAGGATATGGAACATTGAATGAAGTCAGTATGTAACCAAGATCCAAGATCTGTTCTATTTGCCATACTACCCTAATAAAAAAACAGTAAATATGGAATAGCAGTAAGCAGTTACACATTATGCGCCAAAAAAAAGGAATAGCAGTTACACGTAAAAAAGAAAACCAAGTTAGACACCTAGTATACGAGGATATTGTACACATTGTATCCTACTTCCTACCTAGTACCAACTAATTCTATCCTTTTTGGAATGAACTAATAAATTCTCCAAATCAAATGCTAATACTAGAAAAGAGGGGAATGCACAAAATGGAATTGAACAACAATATGAAACAAACATGTTCGGATGACAAACCTTTGGCCTTTCCATCCTTCACTTGCATAGGCCTGAATAAAGGTTTGTTGATAGTTCATTCGCTTCAAAATATATCTCACTCTTTGACAAATTTTTAAGTAGTCCTTCTTGGGACTGCGATCCTTTAAAGGATTGAAATTTCTTTTTTTTGGCACAGTTGGTTCAGCAGAAGTACTATCATTTACAGTCTCACTACATGCCTCATTCTTCTTTCCTGAGGCAGAGCGAAGAACCCTGACAGCAATCTTTGGATTATCAGTCTTTGAAATTGCCACACCTTTTTTTTTCCTTGCAGCTGGTTGAGCAGGAGCACTATCATTTAAAGGCTCACTAGATGCCTCATTCTTCCTTTCTGAGGTAGAGCGAATGACCCTGGCACTGCTACCAGGGCTTCCCGCCTCGAAGGAACTGACACTTTTTCTTCTTTTCGCAGCTGGTTGACCAGCAGTACTATTATTTAGAGGCTCAATAGATACCTCAATCTTATTATTTGAGGCAGAGCGAAGCACCCTGACACTGCCATTGGGACTTCCCTCTTTTGAACGACTGACACCTTTCCTTTTATTTGCAGCTGGTTCAACACCACCACTATCATTTAAAGGCTCGGTACATGCCTCATTCTTATGTTTTGACGTAGATCGAAGCACCCTGACACTACTGCTGGGACTTTCCACCTTTAACGGACTGGTGCCTTTCCTTTTACTTGAAGCTGGTTCAACAGAAGCACTATCATTTAAAGGCTTCGTACATGTCTCATACTTAGCTTTGGAAGCAGACCGAAGCACCCTGACACCATAACTCGGACTCCCCACCTTTGGGGGATTGGCGTTTTTTCCTTTATTTGCAGCTGGCTCACCAGCGGTCCTGTCACTTAGAGGCTTAATGCATGGCTCATCTTTATTTTTTATTGCAGAGCGAAGCACCCTGACACTGTTGCTGGGACTTCCCACTTGTGAGGGACTGGCATGTTTTCTTTTATTTGCAGCTGGCTTATCAGGGATCCTGTCATTTAGAGGCCCGCTACGTGCCTCGTCCTTATTTTTTGATGTAGAGCGAAGCAACCTGACACTACTATTAGGACTATCAAACTGACTACCACTTCTTTTTTTCACAGAGGCTTGGGTAGCAGCAGCAGCAGCATTCAGAGTCTCACTGTCCTTACAATCATTGGCTGAGGCAGAGCGAAGAACTCTACCACTACTGTGTGCAGACCTCAAGGGATACCTTTTACTTGGTGACACTTCTGAGCCTTTCCTTCCCATTTTACTGTTTGTCTGCTATACGCTTGTTCCCAATGTCACCGTTGCCTCGATCCCTCCAACAAGACCAAGTAAATGATAAGCACAAATGAACATCCTCCACAGTAACTGCTAGGACATCGGAATATCAGAGAACCCTTTGTTAACAAGGTAACTTATCCAGTCAAAATAGATGTGTCAGGACCTATAGTGATGAAAAAAAATGTGAATACACTTATTAATAGTGCCAACAAATATTAAAATGTTCTTGTGTTAATGCATATGTCCTCAGTACTTGCTTTGAGAAAGGCCTCTCTATTTTCTTCATGGCTCACAAAAGAATGCAACTACTCCTTCCGTTCCAAATTATAAGTCGCTTTGACTTTTTTGGTACATCCATTTTGCTATGTATCTAGACATACGTTATATCTAAATACATAGCAAAATGGATGTACTAAAACAGTTAACGCGATTTATGATTTGGAACAGGGGGAGTAAAACTGAAGGGAAAAAATGAATGTAAGAATGCTAGGGAGCACATGATTCAACAAGTGAAGAAAACAACCCAAGCAACTGATATCCATAAGTTAGTCGAAAACTAAATATATGCAGCACAGCAACTGCATATATTCATCTCAACGTAAAAAATAAGTCAGATAGGCAATATATCATATGTCATAGTATTCTTTATGTCGTCAACATGAGATGCTAATCTAAGAACAAGACAGATCCATTTCTTGATAAAAATTAGCACGCAATATGTCACTGTTTTACTAGGAAGATTTTTATACAGCAAAGGTGATGCGCATACATTTCCAGGATGATTTTGACACCATATTTTATAAGAAAGAAACCAACACCCTCCATTCCAAGCTTCACACAGCTAACCAAGACTATAACCATGTTAGAGTTCCACTCCACCACTAATACATCTGTAGCACCCTAAACTCACCACATTCTACACTGCAATTTGCGCTTGCAGGTGGGAGTTTGGGAGCACAGGACATGGGTGGACACATGTACACCTGTTAATCTGTGCAAGAAACCAAAGTTAGTAGGCATAGTACATCTACACACCTGTGATTTAGATCAAATCCAAACACAGATAACCAAATAACTTAGGCTAGGTTTTGGGTGCTCGGTTTCACACAGTAGGAGGCATGGGTGGATCTGGATCCCCCGGATGGGGTGCTACAGCCCCAGGTTCAGCCCAAGAGGCCAAGAAACATTGGGCGTCTACAATTCATGGTGTTTAGAGATGAATGTTTAAGGAGAGAGAGTACGGTTAATCATTAAGCATCAGCACAGAAGTTAATTCCTATAGTGAAAACATGCGGTTAGATAGGCTCAACCACCTTTTTTTAACTTGCATTGCTAACTCATCTTACCTTCCGAGCATCAGGTGCTAATGGTATGGTAAAGGAAAACCCGGTTTTTTGGCTAAGCACGCCCATTGTGCATGCTCAACAGCCCAAGCTAAAAAGGGCCAAGCCCAACCAGACACCCCTAACACACCAGGTCACTCAGAGCGCATCCCGGCATCGCTCGCTCGTCGCCGCCTTGCGCTACTCGTTTGTCTTCCGCAGGAGCTCGCGTTTCAGCCGGCGGCGGCGGCACCCTCCGGCGCTCCCCAATCCTGCCAGAAGCCCCAGCAATCGCCGATATTCATCGAGACCCCAACCCCCAAGACGGCTAGATCCTGCGTTGGACAGCTGCGGTGCGGCTCCGCGAAGGCGCCAGGCAGCCTGCGGCTTGTGCGGCGCTACCACGCTACCAGCGGCTCAGGGAGGATGCAAATCCAGCAGCTGAGCAACAGCTTCCGAGGTCAGCACCTCCTTTGCCCCTTTATCTAGATCCGCCACTAGTAGGAAGGGAAGAGAAGGGGCGGGCACACCTGGTGAGTGCTCTATGCTCGTCGCCGGCGAAGGGCCAGAGGAAGACCTGGGCACCTGGCCTACGGGTGCGTCGTCGGTCGCCCAGTCGTCGCCAAGACACAGAGAGAGCTCACGGGGCGAACGGAGTAACAAACAAAAGGCTGAACGGTGAAAGCTGAGCGGTGACCGGTGAGCTCGCGGGTCCGGGACTCTGGACTCTGGACTCTGGAGCACGCGGCTGTCCGCGTGTCTAATCAACGCGTCCAAAACAGCCCGCGTGTCTAATCAAGGCGTCCAAAACAGATCGCCTCTGTAGGAAACGGGAAAAAAAGTTGCGGAGAGAACCGCAGGCCGTTTAACACACCTCCACGGAGCGGATTCTAACAACGTATTTTTTTTAAGCGAAAAGTGATTCTTTGCTGATTCTGTGAAGTGATTTTTTAAAATGAATTAGAAGACTGAGAGCTGAAAAAAAGTACCTTCACCTGATTCTGTGAAATGATTCAATCCTAATTTTGAGAGTTTACTCTAAAGAATCAAAGAGAATCTACTTTCAGCCACAAAATCACTTCACCAGAGAATCTGGAAGCAGCTCTCCCAAACAGGCCATAAAACCTGAGGACGCCCCAGCGAGCTGCAAGGAAGTCCTCGGCGCAAGCTCTGGGGCCACCCCTGCCTCCGCAGCGGAGGAGGCGTCGGGCGTCGCGAGCAAGCGCGCTGCCGAGCTCCGGCCCGCACCGCCGCCGGGAGAGCTCCGCCCCGCGAAGTCGAGGTTATCTTGCTGCTGTCGCCGGAGGAACTTCGGCCCGGGTCGTCATCGGGGAAGCTCCGCCCTATGCCGCTGTCGGGGGAGCTGCGTCGCCGCCTCGTCGGGGAAGGAGGCGATCAAGATCGCGGTCGCTGAACTCGCCATGCAGCTCATAGACTCGCGGTTTTTTTTCAGACACACAGACTCGCAGTTGAGGTAAAGCGATAAGGACGGGAGAAAGAAAAAAGAAAAAATGACAAATGGGCCTCATATATCAGTAGGTCATCCCACTTTAAATGCTTCTAACCAAACACCCTTAGTGCTAATATATTCCACCCACTAAAGTTTAGCCACTAAAAATACTCACTAAACTTTTGATTCATGTTTGGTTTCTCCCACTAAAACTGACTAAACAATATTGTATTAAAGAAGATGAACAAAGACATATATGTCCCACTGCTGCCAGAGCTTCTAAAAGTAGTATCCCCTGGAAAAATACAGGTTTACGGTGTGTTTAGTTTCACCTCCCTAAACTTTAGTCATTTTTAGTAGCAACACTCTTACTAAAAGGAACTAAAAAGGCTTTTTAAGGTCATGTTTAGTTTCTCTAACTTCTCCCAAATATTTCTAGATTCCCAGTTACATCAATCTTTAGCTACATGCATGGAGCATTAAATGTAGGTAAAAAAATAACTAATTGTAGTCTTAGTATCTACATGTCGAGACAAATCTTTTGAACCTAGTTAGTCCATGTTTGGACAAAGTTTGTCAAATAACAACGAAAATGCTACAGTGCGTTTCCCAAATATTTCTGGGAACTAAACAAGACCTTAGTCTCTTTTAATGGGATGTGTTTGACATTTTAGCTACTAAAAGTGACTAAAGTTTAGTGACTAAAGTTTAGACGGGTGAAACCAAACACATCCTAGTTTCTTTTAGCTAATCCAAAGCTACTAAAGCCACTAAACTTTAGTGGATTTTTAGTCATTTTTAGTGGGTGTGTTTAGCTACTAAAAGTGACTAAAGTACTAAACTTTAGAGGGTGGTAAAACAGACCTAGGTTTTACTATGTAGTATCTAGATGTACAGTAAAAACTATTGCATCTTAGCGTCTAGAATACTAGCAATGTAGAGATTGCTTTGTCAAATATAAGGCAATGAAATTTAAGTGAAACATTAATCACCTTAGAAATACAACAAACCCCTACATGTATTGTTTTACTGGTGTCGAGTATCACGGAATATGTCTTATTCTGTTTGCTTCCGGATCTAACCGCGGTCTCTCTCGCACGACTAACCCCGTTCAGAGCTGGCAAAAACATATTCCGTACAGAGCTGAGAGCACCCTCTGATCTACTACACGGCACAGAGCACCACCAAAGCCCCGATAACCCCAACCACAGCAGATCCGATGATTGCTCCGTCGACCAGACGCGACGCACCGGCCGTCGGCGGTGGAGCATGCGCGTTCTCGGGCGCCGAGGCCCACGCCGGTGAAGGCGCCGGCGGGAACGCCGAGTCGGGTGCTGGCGGCTCCACTACAGCCGGTGCCGGCGGGAACACCGAGTCGGCGGGTGGTGCTGGCTCCACAGCCGGTGCCGGCGGGAACACCGAGTCGGCGGGTGCCGGCGTCGTCGTCGGCCGGCGGCGAACCGCCATCACGATTATGTACAGCTTCTGGCCCTTCCGGCACCGGTCCTCGTCGCTGCTGATGAAGAAGAACGGGCCGGACCGGTCGAGCCTGATGGACACGGAACCGCCGCCGCTGCCGACGGCGGCCTGGGCTTGGAGCCGCCGGACCGGGCTGCGCGTGTTGCACGTGTCGAAGTCCTGCTCCGTCACCAGCAGCACCGAGTCGGCCTCGTGCGTGAACACTGCATGCGAGCCAGGAGGAAGACGCACGTACGTCATATATGACTCATGATTCGAGGAGATCGAGGAGAGATGATCGACGACGCGCAGTAGAGTAGACGAGTAGTTACCGATGGTGTCGTTCACCTGGAACCGGCTGCGCCCGGCCCAGTGGTTGTAGCTCTCGGTGGGGTCGAGGACCCAGCCGTCGCGGCCACCGGCGTAGAAGACGTAAGCCTCCGACGAAGAAACCACGGCCGCCAAGCCGACGACGACGATCACGAACCAAGCCGGCGCCGACGACCACGCCTCAGAAGCTCCCATATCGTCGCTGATATCCGTGGGCCGACTACGTCCAGAGGAGGTGCGCTGATCGAGAGATGATGGTATGTACGGCTGCAGAGAGAGGCTGGTGGTTTATATAGGCGCACCGCGCACGACGGCGGCGCGCGGCGAGTAGTGATACGGTTGCTGACCTCAGCAGGCAGGCACAGGTGGAGGCCCCGGAGAGATGCATGCCGATGACTCTTGCAGTACGTCTGCACGAACCAGCGAGAGAGCACCACCGCTTTGCGTTGCAGGCTGGGTTTACCGACATCTCCATCTCGATCTCCATCTTCTTCTTCCCTTAATTTGGGTCTTCGAAAATCGATGTCATGGATGCACGCCTGCGGCGGCCGGCACCTGCAGACCCGGTGCACCCGAGGAAGATAGTCTCGTTTGTATACAATCTCTCTCTATGTATATCTCCACTTCTATATCTCTATTGGGTTCATTTTCTTATGTGTGGAATTAATGCACGTCCTATATATATAGAGTGTATATATCTCGAAGTAAACCGCACCGTACATGCTAATGCTTTTCTTGTTGTTGAAATGTATCGTTTTCTTTGCTGACAAAATGTCACACGTTTAGGGATGGTAATGGATCATGACTTTCATGTTTCTTTCACAATTTAATTTAATCTTATTTAATTTTAATTTAAAATTGTATAATATTATGACTCGATTTTTATTGAGTCTGATACTTAAATTTGTTTAACTAAATTAGAGACATGGCACGTGTCGCTGCAGGATCATATTTCAGGTCAACATGCAAAAAATATCTGACTAGACAAACTAATCTCACTGAATTGGTGAGCGGCAGCCGGAAA
This sequence comes from Coix lacryma-jobi var. lacryma-jobi, assembly GCA_009763385.1. NCBI lineage: Eukaryota > Viridiplantae > Streptophyta > Magnoliopsida > Poales > Poaceae > Coix > Coix lacryma-jobi. The sequence continues at coordinate 26,036,734 of CM019827.1, read as the reverse complement.
TTTCTCTATCATCTTCAGTTCAAGCAATATCCATCCCCTGTTGGGGGAAAAAAATGTGTTGACCAACTTAATATAAGGACGCTAAAAAAAGTAGGATGCCTTTGGCTTCTTGTACATCTCCGAAAGCAGCAACCAGGATATTGCTACGTCATTAATTTCTGTCCCTATCTAATCTGTTCTATATCTATGCTCTATATATCTCTATATATACAACTAGAAACATCAAGGACTCAAGGTTATCTAGCTACGTGCGCATTGACTATATCAGATCGAGGTTTATCCATATTCTATATCTGCTAGTTAGGCAGGCTCTTCTATCCTTGACCTCAAGCTTTTCAGTTACACGTCCAGTCAAGGTAATTTAATTTGCTGTAAGCAGGAGCATCATATCTTATGCCACATGAGCTGCCACATGAGCTTAATCTGGGCATAAATGACCAAAGACCGAAGACCGAACCGAACTAACCGAGATCGAGACCGAAGTGACCGAGACCGAAATTTTTGGTCACTAGTTCGGTCTCAAGTCCATACTAATCGAACTTTTTACGGTTAGTTCAGTTACATGCCTCCAGTAACCAAAATGTTAGAATTTGTTGATATAAAGTGTATTGAACTATTATTAATGTTAGAATTTGTTTATATCAATCACCACTCTTATTATTTTATTTAATCTATATGTTGTATTGTTATTTTTAATTTGAAATAGAAAAATATTGCTAAAATTTCTTGTAAATTATAATATTTAGTAGTTGTTTTTGTCTAGTCCGGTTAGTTCGGTCATGACCGAGACCGAACCGAACTTTCTCGGTTCTGAGTTTTAGAACTAACCGATCGGTCTCCGTTTTCTAATGAGCGAACTTTCTAAAAGACCGAAGAATCGATCGGTTCGGTTTGTCTGACCGAACGGCCGGGGCTTGATGACCTTCTGAACCGCGTGATCAGCTAGCGTTCGCGCTCTTCACTACTACAAGGAATAGTGCTTTACATGACGATCACTTTAGTCATAAACAGTCGAAAAAACGTCACAGTTAACTTGTCATGACGATTAGAAAATCTGTCATGTATCTCACGTCATACATTTGCTGGACCAACTGGAGCCGTCACTGATTGTCATTTCATTTCGTCATAGAATAATCGACAAAGTTTGAGCGAAAAAACCAAAAAAATAGGGAAAATGTTTTTAAAATTAGAGGAGGGGGCTCACTAGCTTGCTACACCACCCATCTACTCCAATAGTATTTTTTTGTATTTTTTTGCACTTTGCATCACCAAGATTCGAACCAGCGACCTCTCGCACATGCGTGTGTAACCTCCACTATCACTCCACTCCTTTGTCATTTGTGTCTATATTCCATTTTAATTTCCCTCATATTATGCTAAACCATGTGTAAATTGCTTGTTTGATGCTCTAAACGAATTCAAATCAAAAAGTTGTCAACTATAAAGTTTCATAACTTTTCGAGATCAACACTTTTTGTTTAGAAAGTTTCTCCATCCGAGGTCATTTACAAAATTTGAATTTCAAATTTAAGAAATTTCAAATGTAGTTTTCATTAACAAGATGGTTTCAAATTAAAAATTTATCAACTAGAAAGTTTCATAACTTTTTTGAGATTTATGACTTTCATTTTGGCTATTTTTCATCTGAGGTATTTTGAAAATTTTGAATTTTAAAAATTTTAAATTTAAATGCAGTTTTGCATGACAACATGATTTCAAAGTAAAAGTTGTTAACTACAAAGTTTCATAAATTTTTTAGCTTTTCAACTTTCATAGATCTTTAAAAAAACAAGGCCCACGTTGGCAGGCCATATCAGCGCCATGCAAAAAAAAGAAGCCACGTCATCTCCATGTTGGATGTTGAGCTATGACGAAACGAAATTATCCGTCATAGATCTATCACTCAATTGCTAAGATATGCAAAAATAATCCGTGACGTTCAGATCGTCATATATAAATCACCTAACAAATAAAGAATATTATTCTATGATGCTTTCTTAGAACGTCATCGAAAACCGTTGCGTAAAGCATCCATCGGGCCGTGCGGCCCGTTCATCGTTGCATTCGCTGGATGCTGCACTACTCGCTCGCAGGCCTCTCACTATTTTTATTTCTAGCTAATCTCCCTCTATCGGTCTATAAGCAGGATTAGGCTAATTTATGTGTTTGATTTTTTTAATTACCCATTTCCATTGTCCCCTGCTTCCATCCGGGAATGCTTGTGGGTACCCAATGAGTATTTTGGGTCAGCTAACTATTTACGGTTCAATGTCATTCTAGTTCATTTTTGCACTTTCCTCAAACTACGAAAATGTCATCCTAGTTCATTTGATCAATTTTTTGGATCGACCCAATGACCCAAAATATTTTAAACTTGCATCACTACTTCCATCCGACATCTTTACTTTCTGTTGTGTATTTCGTGTGTTACTGTGTTTCACACATCCATCATGAATCTAGTTACCATTGAGTATCGGGCAGCCTTTTCCTGATGTTTAAATTATCACTTCTCTAATATCTTTTTTTGCTCCTATGACTATCTTCGCCGACCTTACTATTATCACTGTTTATTTACTGAATACATTTCTTTTACCTTATATCCATTCTTTTGTACATTTGTTGTACACCATTCTACACGAAATTCTTACTTTCGTAGCATGCGTGCGAATTTTGTACATGCATTCTCACCATTAATAATTGTTTTCTGCACTTCCCATTAGCATCCCTATTTAGAGAGTGTTCATCATGTATTCATCAATTGCTGAAAAGAGACCTTAAAATATCGCAGGAATATGCGGGAAATTCAACCTCCATAACTTTGACTCATGTCCTAGGAGAAGGTTTATACACTGGTAGAGAACCATGTTTTAGTCTCGGTTCCAAACCTCTTTTAGTCCCGGTTTTGTCAGTCGGGACTAACAATCAAGAACTAAAGGTCTAGGTTTTTAGTCTCGGGTGACTTATAGCGTGTTTGGTTTGGAGATCCGAGTCATGCAACATGGAATGGTCTAGCATGGTGTCGTCCGGAGTTTTTTTCGTGGCATCACATGGTCCGTATCCGTATACACATCCAAGTACTGCACAGAATGACTTCGTGACGGATGAGTCGATGACAGGATACAAACCAAACGTTTGGGCTAGCTTCGGTACTAGGATCGGATGATTCTGCATGCCCTTGTGACGCAAACCAAACAGGCTATTAATCGGGACTAAAGCTCACTCTCAAGATAAAAAAAAATTATTTAAACCCTGGAAAACTTCCTTGTGCTCCGTGAAATTCGAACCCAGGATCAATTTCTACTCGAAACTCGAAACCTGATGGGTAAAAACCCTATTAGTGTAAGGATATGTCTATTTTTCTTACCCATGGGTAACATAATGGGAAAGAAGTCTTACCCAGCGAGTAATGCAGGTAAGAGTGTGAGACTGTATTGTCCATACCCGTTGACTCATAGTAAATTGAACCTAATTCAATTTATAGAAATCCTGAGTCCAAAGTCACCACTACACAGCCCAAGCTCAATAAGACTCAAACTGTATGTGAACATTGTTCATGTAGTTGGATTGTTTGATGAATTTACTATTGATTTTGTAAATTGAGATGTTTTAGTTGGAATTGGAAACCTAATATATTGATATATTTAATCTTGACTTGCAAATATTCTTGCCCGTAGGTAACCCACGGGTACCCGTTACCCGCATGGGTAAGGGTATGAGAAAAAAACTCCTACTCGAGCATGGGTATGGGTAAATTAGTTAGGAAAATATTTCTTCGTGGGTAAGGGTATGAGCAACATATACCCAGTGGGTAATTACCCATTGTTATCTCTACCAGGATCTCTTGCCTCACACATAATTTACTTACCAACTCAGTTACACAACACGTGTGACACAGTTCTGGACGCTCTCCTTTTGAATTCACTCGTGAGGAGCCTTTAGTCCCGGGTGAGAGACCTTTAGTCCCGATTGGTAACACCAACCAAGACTAAAAGGTCACCCTTTAGTCCAGGTTGGGGGCACCAACCGGGACTAGGGACTAAAGCCTCCTTTAATCACGAACACAAAAAAAACCCAGAACTAAAGCCCAAACCTGATGTGGATCAAAAGTATGTTCTCTACTGGTGATATTTTTTTACTTATATAATTTAATATAAGCACTTAGTGGGCGTTTGGATCTTTTTATTTTGAAGGAATTAGAAAGCTATTTGACTTGAAATTAAATTTGACATTTCATCACTTTCCAAAGTTCACATATAAGTCTATCTTAAATTTATAGGATAAAAGAGAGAAATGAATTTTATGTATCACCATACTATATTTCTACTTCGCAACTTATAACACTCGCTTTAAGTCAGTCCTCTACGGTAGAAATGCAATACTCCCTCCATATAAGAAATAGATGTCGTTTTAGAAAAAGTTTGAGTCAAACATTAGGAATATAAATCATGATAACTTTTAATTATTGAGTTTAGAGATGTAAAAATCATATAAATAAATTTGTCTCAAAAAATACTTTCATAAAAATATACATATACCACTTTATAATAGATATTTTCAAAGAAACACGTGATCAAAATTATCCTTTGGAGACTGTGTCGCTGTCCTAAATGACATCTATTTTCTATATGAATTATATATAAGGTTACAATCATATTAGGTTAATTAGTATATGTCTAAATTATAATTCTTAAAGTAAATTCAATTCAAGGATTCAAACGGACCCTATCTGTTTACAAATGTTTACCGTATAGTGCAAGCAGATATTTATTGCCTGCTCTGTTCTCGCAATGTTTTTTACCATGTCATCTAAAGAAATCAAATGCTTATTCTCTAAAATAATGTGCAAGCAGATATTTATTGCCTGCTCTGTAACGAAATTTGAATATAGGGTCTCAAAAATGAATAAAAAATAAAAAATCACTATAATTACTCAAGCCCTGTTTGCTTGAACTTTTTGGCTGTACTTCAACTTATTTTCTCTGTGGTCAAAAAAAAAACTTATTCTCTCACAAAACACTATTGAAATAGCCAAAATCAACTCTGCATAAGTTCAAGCGAACAGAGCCTCGTCTCCCAAGTTCCACTGCTCTAAAGCATAAGAGCTACATCTACTCTAACAGCGTCCTACATAAATCTGTCGAGTTTCCTTCCTACAGATGTTTCCACTCTTTCTTCCATCCTAAATCCTAGGTATTTTGCATCACAAACTTAAAAATACTGTAAACAAAAGCTGGTCGGGAGATATCTAGATATCCGCGAATGAAAAGCATGACCCTCTTCCTGAATCTTTGCTCGTTCTAAGTTGTGAATAGCAAGGCAAGGAAGACCCAAGAGAATCACTTAGCACGCTTTGCCCGGCTCATCCACTTCTTGATAGGAAAAACAGATAGCTTGGGCCTCCCCTCTTTCTGGGGCAACTCTGATGATGTTTCTTTCTCCGCACAATTTTCCTTCTCTGAGTATGGTAGCAGTTCAAAAGTGCCACGGGAGAAACCTCTAGCAATCTGAATGTAATGTATTTAAAGATGTTAGCTACCTCAGAAACTCCAAGTATAAATATAAATGAACCATGCTAAATACACATAAGAGGCACCAGCAGAAGATTGTACCTTCAACAAAATCCACACTTTAAGGGAGCTACTCAGGAGTCCTAGTTTTGTCTTCTGTCCCGACGTCAAATACGTGCACATCTCATGATCCACTCTAAGCACAAATCTTGGCCATGATTTTGGTTTCTCAGGGTCTGATTTTCGTCGTGAGGCAGCCTGGTTCATTGAACAAGATTAACAGAAACAACGAATTCTGGCTCAATTATTAGTAACTAGAATTGGAAGCGAGCCTAGTTCAACTAGTTAGGGTGGGAGGTGTGGTTATGCATCATATAATTCCTGTTTGCATTAAATCAGCAGTTGATAATGTTGCTAACACACAAGAAAAATAAAAATGTAATTAGCCTTTAGGACTTACAAGACGTCGACATATTTCACGTTCAATCTTTGAAAAGGATGTGTCAAGAGCTTCCACACGACCAGTACCATGGCAGCACGTACATGGCTCACTGATCATGAAAGTAACACTTGGTCGGACCTGCAAACAACAATAAGCCATTTTAACACTGCAATCATAAAATCAATTATTGTGGGATGGACCAATAAAAGACAGTCCCTAAACTTGTTAGGGTGCCAGCTAGGCTCCTAAATTATTAATTTTCACATCTGAGTCCTTTAACTTGTTAGCATCATATGCATTTAATGAATGCCACGTAGGGATGAAAACAAGACAGATATTTTCCGATATCCGTCCGTCCCGAAATGATTTAAAACCTACATGGATAGTTCGTATCCCAATTCAAATATTTAATTAACTGTATTGTACGCAAATCCGAATACTCAAAATCAGATTTCTGATATGTATATGAGATAGATATCTGTTAGCGTATTCACTGTGTACCGGTGGTAGTTGGGTATTTAGTACGCAGTGAATACCCTAACAATATCAATATCTGACTATAAGATAGATATCTGACATGATCCGTATTCGGTTCCAAATTCCGAGAAAAAATATGGGATAGAATACAAGATCACTTTATCCAATCCGGTTTCATCCCTAGTGCCACATAACAGTATTCGATGATGTGGCATGGCATTTAAGAAGAAAGAAGTAAGCTTCCTGGGCACGAGAACCAAGTTTTTTTGAAAAGTGCACACTTGTTCTAGGCCTTAAACTTGGTTGTTCCAAAGCTATCCTTAAACTTGGTTGCCATCAATGTTTTTGAGGCGTTGCGGCGTCGTGTGGCGCTGGGGGTGCGCCTGGACGCCTAGGCGCCCTTTAGGCGACGCCTAGGCGATGTGGCGTAACTAAAACCCTGTGGCGTCCTGCGGCGCCTGGGGTACGCCACAACGCCTAGGCGACGCCTCAAAAACAATGGTTGCCATTTAAGCCTTCTTGACCTCTTCCCTAGAGAGAATCTTGCAGGGCTTAGTTATCCCAACAATGGCCACTATTTTGCTGAGGAAAATTTACGCGATAGGAAAATTAATGCGCATATCGCATGTGATACAAAAAGAAATCCATGAACATGGCATTGTGTGACTTATGAAGCTGGTGAACATACCCTTTTTCTAGTTATTTCCATCAAACCTAGCTTTGATAGTTCTGAAACACCAACTGTTGATCGATCCTTTTCTACTGCTTTCTTCATTTCTTCATATACTAGTCTTTTGTTCGCTGGAAGAAAATGTGGCATCAGTGACAATGAGAAAGGAGAAGCAATAAAAAAAAGTGTGTCATTATCATTTTCTATTAGTGGTGCTAACTAAGACATGTTGCCTTTTGGAGTTCACGATTTGTTAAAAAGAAGCACCAGTCTTAAACAACCCGATTCACTATGCAAAACAACGGTCCCTTAATTGATGCAAAGAAAAATTATGGAATGTACCAGATATTCCAATAGGGAAGATAATGAACGAAAATTGATCAAAATTCACTCAGCTCAATTAAATATTACAGGCAAGTAATATCTAAACACTTTTAACCCATAAGTGGTTGATTCACTTCATAAAGAGAGCAGAACTACTTCTACAGCACTTAGGGTGCTACAATGTCACCCCTTCTTGAAACTGAAGTGAAGAGTTATGTCAATGTGGCCCATTTTTTACCCTTTCATGACCACTATATATGCTCTCATATATGAAATATTACTGTTTACGCAGGAGAGCTACATATCATTGCATTAAGAAGAAAAAAAAAGAGAATAAAAAACTCTTATACAATGAATGACTGAATGAAGCAAAGTTTAAACATAAAGAAAGAATATAGTTCGTACGGTCCAAGCCCATGAAAACTGCACACACACATATCAATAAAAATTCACATGAAGCATAAAACCACTCCCTCCATCCTAAAATAAATCAATTCCTATCATCATCCTAAGAAAGGGTAACCACATCTATGACACAAATAAGTACATTAATAAAATATATTTCATGATGTATCTAGTAACACTAATTTGGTGTCCTTTTCTATAAATTTGGTCAACATAAAATAGTTTGACTTAGGACAACTCTAGAAGTTGATTTAATTTCAGATGGAGGTACTACATTGTAGCAGACTGTAGTGTAGAGGTACCAGAATCCTTTATAGTTTTAAGAGATATTATTAGGAGATTGGCAGCAAAAGCACACATGGAGAAACTTGAACATTCAGTTTTGTGACATCAGTTATCAGATAGTATCTGAAATCATACTCACAATCATCTGACATATCGATAAAATCCACAATTATAATGCCACCAATATCCCTCAAGCGCAACTCACGGGCAATCTGCATTCAGAATTTTTTTCATGGTTATTCATAATTTTTAATAAACTTCAAATTTACAATATATCTCCTGCTTCAACTATAGTGTCACCCTATGCAGAAGATGTAACGAATCTCTTACACATATGACAGCAGGGATTCAACATGTCCCCTTACAAATATGACAGCAGGTTACGATCAGTGGCATCCCGGCACATGCTTTGGAGCTTGTGACTCCTGAGCAGCTGCTAGATGAATTTTGTCTGATTCGAGGAATTCTTCCTGATACAATCAACCGGCAGGATAATTTCCGTCTCATGGCATGGTGCATGGAGCCTAGAGATGCAAGTTTAAAATATTTTGGGTCATTGGGTCGACCCAAAAAAATGATGAAATGAACTAGAATGGCGTTTTTGTAGTTTGAGGAAAGTGGAAAAATGAACTAGAATGACATTTAACCGTAATTAGTTAGTTGACCAAAAAAACACCATTGGGTACCCACTTGCATCCCTAATGGAGCCAGAGCTTATCCCAGCGTCCGTGGACCTGCTGATTGAAGAGCCGACACCAGCGTTCGTCGAGGGGCCACCGGTGTTTTGTGCTTTGTCCTACCCCGTCAGCATAATGACTTCTGCCTCCCCGACGCCGGCAGAGGATCCTCCCTCGTCCCCGCCTCCGGCCAGTGGTTCTCAGTGCAGCGGTAATCGGCGGCATTGGCGTTCCCCGTCCACTGGTTCACGTCCTGGACTGGCTCGTTCGCCCTGGAGGGGACCCTCGAGCTGTGCGCGGGTGCCAAGTGGATGCGACCCCAGGGCACCCTTGTGTCGGGTCCGGTGTGATGTATTCAATTCATTCGGCATGCATGGCTGCTTGGGATGCGGATGCGTCACCGGGGCCAGGCGACTCCTCGTTGGCCGAGAACTGCATTGAAGCCCATGTCATTAAGGAAGCAGGCATTCATGCCTCTGTTGAAGTGCTGGCCAGCCCAGCCCATGGTTCATCTCTTGCTGTGGCGGTGGGCCAATACGACACAGGTTATCATGTGGATCCCCTCATTGCTGAAGTTTGTTTGCTTCTGAAAGATCACGATGTGTCTCCTGACCTCCTCGGGTACCTGTTGTGCCTGTCGTGGCTGGATCGTTTCAAGATTGCTCACGGCCCCCATTGAGCTCCATGGTAGGTGATGCTACTCACACTACTGGTGCAGCTCTGGGTGACCTGCAGCCCATCGGGCCGGACACTCAAGTTCCCAGCATTCATGCATCTGTAAAAGATCTGGCCTGCCCAGCCCATGATTCATCCCTTGCTGCTGCCGCGGGTCAGGTGGATCCTTTGTCTGCGGAAGTTTGTTTGCTTCTGGAAGATCACAATACATCTCCTTCGGTACCTGTTGTGCCTGTCACGCCTGTTCTTGCTGAGCATGGTGGACAGCTTGGTCTGTGCGTCCACAGGCGTGGCAGCGCGGTGGCATTCTGACATGCTAGCACGCTGGAGGAACGTCTTTGGGATGGACTGCAAGTTCAGGTTCCACACAATGCTCAGGCCTTAATTAAAATTGCTGTGCAAACCACAGTGGGCAATGGTGCTTCAACCAAGTTCTGGTTGGACCATTGGCTCCATGGAAAGACAACAGCTGAATATGCTCCCAACCTGATTCAGATCAATCCTAAGAGAGCAGCGAAGCAACGAAAGGTGGCTCAAGCTTTGCATAATAGAAGATGGGCTTCCCGCCTCTCTGTTTCAAGATTTTCACTCCAATCTTCATATCAGCGAACCCGCCGATTCCTTCCCTTATTGCTAGTCTACCGATGCCTCCGTTCCTCCCCTGCCTGTCTGTCACCTGTTTACTTCTCCTATTTACTGCTAGTTGGCTGATGCCTATCCTGGCTGCCGCCGATGTGCTTCCTTTCTAGTGTTTAGATTAGGTCCTATATGTTAGGTTTCATGCACCAGCCAGATGAACCCAAAAGCCTAAGCGATTGGGAAGAGGTGGGCAATCCACTAATACTTCACAACACTCCCACTCATGTGCAGCCAGAACAAGGCACAAACGTGGAAAGAAAGAAGGGAGTGGAGGACTTAAAATATGCCTGTACCGACTCAAACTCGAGACCTTTGGCTTTGATACCATGCTAGGTTCCATGCACCAACCAAATGAACCCAAAAGCTTAAGCGATTGGGAAGAGGTGGGCAATCCACTAATACTTCACAACACTATATAAACCTCCTTTATCTGGTTTTACTGCATCACTAATCATGATAGGAAAGGATATCTGACGGAGGTGATACTTCTACATCTACAAACCAAACCCTAGATCACTTGCCTATATATGTATGTAAATGCAGTAATGCACTCCATGGCCCATAATCAATCTACAGTTTTACCGTGCAATTCCATTGCGTTCAGTGTGGATACCAGCTTAATTTAGCAAGGCTGTAATGAATATGGGGTACATCAACAGTTTGTAAGAGCAAACAAGTCGTAATTCATGAGTAAAAATAATTTTGCAAAGACAAGAGAAAACACATCCTTTATGTGTTTGAACTGTTGAGCAAAACTGCAGGCAACAGGTGAACTATGCCATGATTTCTTATGAGATAGATGAACTCAAAGAAAAAAAAAGGTTACAAAAAAATGAAAACCAAGTGGAAAATGGTATGGTGAATTATCCTTGAAAAGGCAAATTTGAAAACAATGCAAAGCAAGCTACTTCCCAGTAAATTTCAAAATAAATCACATACTTGCTTTGCAGCTTCAAGATTGACTTCTAAAATAGCCTTCTCCTGTGATGTTCCCTGACCAAACATACTGTGACCACCATTCACATCAACTGAAACCAGAGCTTCAGTCTGTTCTATGACCAGAGAACCCCCATTGCATAGTGGAACCCTGCCACAAGGAAAAAAAACATAATATTACACAAACTAGACTTCACAGCTTACAACAACTTAGAGGTCAAGAGAGTTGCATAAACTTAAATTAAAAGTGAATTTTGAACTTTAAGCAGCTTTTCAGTATCAGTTCAACTAGATATCTTGTTTCAGAGCAATAAAACAGAACTGTGTTCCATAGTGACAAACATTTGGCTTGAGTGAATGTCATTGTGGAATTCCTTGAACTATGGGACATTCTGTCTATTGTCTAATGTGGAACTACAACCAGGTGTTGACAATTCTCATATTTGGTAACTCAACTGTCAACTCAAGTGGACAGTACACGGCAAAGTCGCTTATAGCGGTTCTTCCAGGGATCAGTGAGATTGTTTTCTTGGGAGAGGATCTGGAAAACTTGGGCACTGGGCAAATGTTGCTTCTTCATGTGGCTTGTCACACACGACAGGTGGGGTCTTGATCATCCCTCCCGTAGTCTTCATTGTGACAGACACTGTCACTGAGACTGTAAATCATCTTTTGGAGGACTGTGTTTTCGCACGAGATTTTTGGTTTGGCATGCAAAACCTCTCATCCCAGCTTGTTGAAACATCCTTCAAGGGCTGGAGGGACAGGGCCAGCAAGGCTGTTGATGGATTGGCAAGAAAAGGCCTGAACTCTATTATCATTTTAGGAGCTTGGACACTCTAGAACCAAAGAAATTGCTGTGCGTTCAATGGATTTTCACCAAATCTAAATAGATTTCTATCCCTTGCCTGCCATGAGTTGAGGTTGTAGGGGACTGCAGGTGCCAGGGGTACGTCTTACGCTGACTAGGCTGCTGCCCCAATGAATGAGTCCTAGGTCAGGGGTCGCTGTTAAACTGTTTTCCAGGAGATTTAGTTCTAGAATCCAAGGTGTGAGTGTGCGATATTGTGTGGGGTTCTTTTCCCTATCGTATTCTTCTTAATATAATGATATTCACCTCTCCTGTGTGTTCGAGAAAAAAATTACATTAAATATAGTCTGTAGACATCATGAATCTTTTTACTAAATTTGCCATTAGCACCTAGGCAACACCACTATGTTATCCACACACTACTACAACCTACTCCACTAGCTGGCTAACTCAGTCATCATTCAAGAAATAATAAATAGCAGTCCTCTGTTGGCTTGAAAAAAAAAATCTTGTTCACTAATGACCAAATGACACTTAAGCACATATTATGATCAGCACCTCAGAAACTAGTTCTATAGGACCTACATGCATGTGTACACACATCTGACCCATCTACATTTTACACAAAAGTGTGTTTAATATTCTGAAACACACAGGAAATATTGGTAAGGTAGAAGACATAACTTAAGCTACCTCAGAGTATATACAACAACAAGCAAAGCCTTTAGTCCAAAGTAGGAGGGCTGTGGGGGTTCTATAGATGAAACCCAACAAGAGTATGAAATATTGGGTTAAAAAAAACAATAGTACTGCCTCCATCCCAAATTATAAGTCATTCCAAAAATCTTAGAGAGACAAAGTTTTCTAAGGTTGACCAAATTTATATAATAAGATAATAACATTTATGATATCAATTAAGTAGCATTATGTTATTCGTTAGTTATATTTTCATATTATACCTATGTGATGTCATAAATCTTTGTGTTTCTCTCTATAATTTCGGTCAAACTTGAAAAACTTCGACTCTCCAAAATTCTTGAGATGACTTATAATTTGGAACAGAGGGGGTAGTGATTAGTGAAAGTAAGTTATATGAGCTTGTAGTGTCATACCTGTCTATTGTATATTAAAATATTGCATTGCAAACTGATTTCTTGATATGGAATAATGTGCGGATGAAGTTATCCTTTAGCTTCACAGGTTCAACCACAAACTCAGATCTTCAATTTAATTATGCCTAAACTCGATTAACTTGCTCGTGTGCACTTTTTCTCACTCTTGGCTGCTTGTTGCATGCCGTTTTTTCTACTTTTCACCTATACAGATTTTGTTTTGCTTTCTGTAATTCCTTTTCTCCATTCTTTTTTAATAAAATGCTCAGTAGGGTTCCCCCTACCGTATTTCCCCTCAGAAAAATTGTCTTTATTGTTTCACTAATCTTGATTTTGGCTCGCACAAAAAAAAATGTCTAACAAATTGTGGGACTCGCATATCTTAGTGAAGTCACAAACCAACTTAATAATTCAATCAACCGATGCTTTTCCCAATTGAGAAGGTGCTCGTGCTACTGCTCAGTATATTTAAACACCAATGAGTAAAAATTAAGCCCACAAAATTGACAACCATGTGACATTGATTTTGGACCCTACCCCAAATCCACATTTTTTCCAAGGCCCTAATTGTTCGATCCACATCCTATAGTAGTAGACGTGCTAGTAACCATCAGGCCAAGATATCTTTCTATTTCTCTGATAGCTTTTTTCATGATGATGACTGGTTACTAGCACGTCTACTAGCAATGACGTTGACGTTGACCAAAAAAAAAAGGAAAACCGGCAATGAAGGAAAAACTCCTGACACATCACTCCAAAACCAACAAAAAAGAGCTCATAGATCAAAATCAAAAAGTATAGATAATTAGGGTGCCAGATTTAAACAAGGGTTGACGAACAAGAAATAGATTTATTCCTTGTTAAATCATCTTAAAGCATTTCTTGTACTAGATCTACCAAACAAAGTAGAAGGTACAGTAACTTTAAGTTTTGTTCTACAGATGCACTACTTAAAAAGAATTACAGCACACAAAATGATAAGTTAGACAACCATAAAAATGCTTACTAATGAAAAGAATTCCACCAACAGGAACTATAAAATAATACAGAAACAAAACAGCACCTTTTGCAAAGGATACTGTCTATCTCCTTCTCGATGTTGTATACATCAAATATAGGTTTTCTTTTCTCATAAAGCTCAACTCGGCTGCAGAGCTCAGGTGCAACTTCTTGAAGATAGCTTGTAACCTAAACACAAACAGGAAAATTATATGCTTCACAAGATTTAAGAAACAATTATGCATAAGGATTAAGGATGTGCAAAGAAACCAACAGGGTAAATGCTTTGTATAGTCAAGTAAACGAGGTACGCCAAGATATTCTACAATTCGTAATCCTTCTTTATACTAACTGCTACGTAAATGTTTCGCATGTCCCTACTACAACACAATTCACGGATATCTTCAACAATGGCCTCCCTACGTCCATCTTCACAAAATTTTGGAATAGTCTGAAGTTCGACTTCCTCCCGCTCTGACTACACGAGGGTGTTAGACGGATTGATTGGCCCCCCTGCTAGTGCTCATCTGGGACAGAAAATTGTCTGGTCTACTACAGAAGCATGCATAACATGCAGCTTATATGCTTGTCTGAATGATTTGCTCCCTACAGGAATAACTAGGCTGATTAGGAAATATTTGTGTTCAATGTATATCACATTAGATTGTGGCCTTGTCAGTAGCCTCTACAATCATGCCACGATGCGTATATGTACCAGATCCTAATGAATGCAAATCATTGGGTGTTCTCCTCGAACTATCTCACGCTTGCCTTAGGTTGGGTTGCTTATTCGTCTTTGAAATTATGGCAACCTGTTTCAAAACTTACTTTTTTTCTAAAAAGCATCCAAAGTTATGTGCATTTTGTTACCCTTAGCTAGGAAATCAAAAGAATATACAGAAACATGACTGAAATTTAAACTACACTGTCAATTGCCCATAACAGCACGTTTTATAACACTTTACTACAATTTAAGAAAGAAAATCAACAGAACCAATATTAAAGACAAAAAAGACAACCAGGTTTATACATTATAATATTATATTACTTTAGCATGTCATTTATAGTGATGTATAATTACTTAATGTATAAACAATAAATCAATGAATCACATATCTGTTTTGTTGAAATTCATTATTTTTTTATGAACTCCTAGAAAAAGTTCCTCATCATTCAAGATACGGTGTTCAAAAGTTAAGGAAGACACCTAGCAAAGCATTGTCATTGATTTATTGTTTATACATTAACTAATCAGAATCAGTTTAGATGAAACAGTATGACATTTTAATATTAAATTGCAGAACTAAATTAATATCAGATATAGACCCGTTCATGTGCAAAAAAGAACATCAAATAGATCTGTTTCTAGAGCTATACTGTTTAGGATTCCTAAAACCAACTCAGGCATGCATGTCAAAGAGAAATTATGCAAATAAATATTTCTTCATGAGTTTAGATAACCTAAGTGTTTGCTGTTATGAAGTTACTTACCTCATGATATGTTCGAGGAGAATCCACAACCAGTCTCTTGACCTAAATGCAGAATAGGGTTTAAAAAAAGATATTGGTTAGGTTAAATATCAAACTAATGTGAGTAGATAGTATCGTGAAGTAATTCACCTTTTCATTAAAATCATCTTGAACAACAGACAAAGTTTGACCCTTTGCTCTGTGCAACATTACAGGAACAGCACCTTCCACACCCTCCTCAGCAGCCAAGGCAGCAGATTGAGCATGCTCAGTTATTCCTTTCCAGGTAGATAGCAAGCCATCAAGGTCCTTCTGCAGTTCCTCCCAGGAATGACCAGCTGCAACTGTACGAGCCGTCAAAGTAAATCCAGGAGGTCGCAGTAATTTTGTGATGCCCTTTAACCTGGTGCGCTCTATTCCGGTAATCTTTTTGGATACCCCAACTTTGTTGCCACGGGAAACCAATATCTGCAAACTCAAAAGTAATACCGCTGAAGTTAATACTAAAATTTCTTGAAAGTAGTGTGAATTTATTTTAATTTAAGGAACATGATGAAATGTACAAAGAACAATACTTGATCTATTGTTAGCTACCTGAAGAAAATTATGTACATTATAATATTATTTTAGCATGTCATCATGATGTATAATTAGTTAATCAATGGATCACATATCTGTTTTGTTGAAAATAGTGATTTTTTTAGGAACTCCAAGAAAAAGTTCCTCGTCATTCAAGATTTCAAGATACAGTGTTCAAAAGTTAAGACACCCAACAAAGCATTGTGGTTTCCAAAAGGCCTTTAACTGCTTATTACTAGCTTAGTTGTTTTGTAGTTCTTCTATTGCTCAAGTTGTAGCGATGATGGTCCCTATTTGCCATAGTCACAACAAGACATATGTGGTTGAAATTTTGCTTTAGTCACAACCATCATGCAAAATCTGTTTTGAACTCTCTATGATTGACAAGGGAGAGTTCTTGTCATTTCCTTCAAAAGGAAAATTCTACTACAATACTTATCAATTAGCACAGTACTTGATATTTCACTGTGTTATTTGACAACATCATGCCAAGATCACAATTTGAAAACAATGCCTACACACCCCATGTGGGAATCAGCTAAATTAGTCAATATATAAACATTATTTTCAGAAATATTTCTTTGTACCACATGCATATTTCAATGGCGTATTCTAAAAGGTTGCAAAGCACACTAACTTTAATTATGGAAGAGCACCAAGGTTAGCCCCATGATCATACATACCCAAAATCGGCTTCGCAGGCATGGAAATGGACTAAGTGTTGGACCTTTCGTACCCAATCCTTCCTTGACAACTTGAACCATAACTTTAGTGCCCTTGCGAACTTGAGACCACCTGCTTCCATTTGTGTCATCATTAGATTCTCGTAAAGCATGTTGAATTGAAGATAAAGTCTTAAGATCATTGGAAATTTCTGATTGGTCTCCTTGCAGTATGTCCTCACTATATTCATCTTCCATGTGATCATTTTCTTCATCTTTGTCTTCGTCATAAACAGAAATGCTGTCAAATTCATCACCATCGACATTGTTTATCTTAGCATCAGATGTTAGCACCACACCTTCTTCATTATTTGTAATATTCTCAACTGGAAATGATGAACCATCATGAGTTTCTTCATTTGCAAACTCGTCATCACTCATATCATCATCGTTTTCATAAGTTGGAAGGTTCTCTTCATTACAATAAGAATCATCAACAGGATCTGTTCCTCGGTTCTTAAAAACTTGAGGATACACAAAAGGATCTCGGTTTTGCTTTATGCTCATAAGTGAAGGCCTTGAAATTCCAATATCTACAAATGCTCCTCCCATATGAGGAACGAGCTTTGTTACTACACCTAAATAAATACTATCACACTGTACATTGTTCTTAATGGGTTCCAGCAAGAGTTCAACTAGTTTTCCATCTTCTAATACTGCAATTCGTTGAATAGTGCAGACAGAGGAGTTCATAAGTATAACTCTTGATGAAGGTTCACCACCAGTCGGCTTACTCTCATCCAAAGGTGGTGGAGTTTTTTCTATTTTCCTTAATTTTCTGATAATATCCCTTGCTTCTGTTTTTCCATTGGCATGAACTATAGTTTCATTTAGTCCCAACATAGATTGAAATAACCATGGCTCTTCAACAGGCTGATCTTGTTGATGCATGTTTTCACTAACTCCACTCAAAGTGTGCTTATACTTTACAAACTTCTTTTGCGCTTTCTTATCTTTGACTTTTGCATCTGGTTTCTTTGCAGCCACAATTGATTCAAGAATCCATGGCTCCTCTACGACTTGAGACCTTCCATGTTGGCTTATATAACTGGCATTTGGCATTTCAGTTACATAGTTGTGCATGATGCTAGATTGATTATCCAACAACAGTTTTGCATGTAAAGGTGTACCATTCCCAAGCTTGAATATAATATGATCACCTGCAAATCCACTGGAAATATTTAAGTGTTCAGAACGGGTAAAGAAGACAATTAACTATTACTTTCTAGAAGATGTGGTAATGCAACGTTACCTACAGATAAACCTTGATCTGATGTATCCCTGGCAGAGTGATCTTTCACAATGCTCTGATTATTTCCACCATCAAAAAGTTCACCTTCAAGAGAACCAGCTTCCATCAGCCATGATCCCCATGAAGGAGTAGGAAGACCTGCTAGACTGGTTTTCATCCATAGGTCCTTCACAACAATGACCTGCTTTTTCTGGCCAACTGAAGGTATTGATAAGGAGTATACCGGACCTGGCCTCCATATAATATCAGAAGAGGAACCCATTTCTTCTCGAACAAAATAATTGTATTTGAAATGCACTCCATATGGTACCTGAAAGAATAGAGAATGTGATGCTCCAAAAGTAAAAAAGAAAAAAGAAAAAAAAAGAAAGATATAAGAGCTCCAAAAACAGTTAAATCAACATGGCATTCATCAAACTCACCAAATATTTGTAGAATTTACTTTATCTGTCCTTGATAAATGAATGTTTCCTTATTGAACTATTTTGTTTCTACAAGTAGTGAGTGAATTGTTTCCATGAGTAGTAGCTAGTAAATATGTCATTAGTTAAAAGAAGAATAATACAGTAACACAGTTTGTCTTATGTGCTAAAGCACCGCATATTAAAAAAAACTGAGACAATGCTCCTAATCCCCTTCAAGCCATATGATATGTCATTCCTCTACCAATGTGTGCCCCATGCTCCCGTTGTGACAGCAACTATGTAATCATTCATCTTTGAACCACTACAGCATGCTTAGCAAATTAAACTACCTAAAAGATCGTTGGTAAATGTCACATCAACTAAAGATGAATTTTCTAAAATAACTGACTTCAAATGCTTCTCGAATATTGAAATATGAATTATCATCCACACAATATTATGGTTAATTAATAAATGCTATCCTCAGAAAATGATACTGTTAAAAGAAGATTTACCTTTATTTCAGCTGTCCATATATTATTGCTTTCGACAGGAGTCAACTGAACAGCCATGTTGGATTCCCAGCAACCCAGGGTAACTGGGTCTCCTGTTATGAATATTAAGCACCCATCTTGTACATCTGCTTTCAGGTTCCATGATATTGTACAGAATCCTTTACAAGTTATGGCTGAATCATCTGTTAGAAAATGAACATGAAACACTGTAAACGTCCAACCATTAACTTGTATACTAATAGCGTAAACAATTTTAGTTGTAAAATTCATTGAACTTAATAAATTAGCGTATATTTTTTCTTTTTTTTTTCCTCGAATGACAGTGTCATTATTTCATTAAGAAGAGAATGAAAACAATGGAGAGGCAGAGCCTGCTCCCCCAAGTAACCAAATACAGGACTCTTAGCGCCACACTAGGAAAAAAACATGCGACCACTGCCCAAAAAACGCCTAAGCAGCCATAGGTAGCAACCTACTAAGAAGCAGCAGAGTATTAGCTCGTTCTTCAGAAGCTATAGCTAAAACTCATTGGACACAAGGACTAGCACCCTCAAACTCAAAGACAGGCATTCCTGTGCTTCCACATTTCCCAAACAACCAGAATGATGAGAGAATTCAGTCCTTTTCCTTGCTCTTTTGGAACAGCCTTGATAATTTTGCACCACCAGCTAGAAAAACGAGAATCCTCTAGCCGCGGTTCAAGGGGAAGCAAGACCAACACATGAAAGATAGTTGTCCAAACCTGCCATGTGAAAACAAAAGCAACAAGAGTATGTTGTATCTGTATTGTTTCATCATCTTCACATAGTGGACAACAGATGGGTGAAGTTCTCTTTTTGCAAGACAGACACATATATTTTTTTCTCAAACACGTAGGAGCTACGTATCTTTATATTAAGATGAACAAAAAGGGAGGATGTTTAGGATACCACTAAATATAGGATGTTGCATAGGGGGACCGTTGGAGGGTGGTTTAGTTGCATAAACCTTAATTTTGACTCTTAAGAGATTGGATAGGGTAACTCTTGGAGATGCTCTTAGATTACACATGTGCCCTTATTTACATAATACAAGACCTCGATTAATAAAATACTTTGGCTGTCATCTATCAAAAGAGTTGTAGAGAAAGGAATGTTTGATCTCGCACCAACTGGTGGCCTGTTATGTGAACTACAGACTACATACTGCTAAGAGAATTTTATTAGTTCTTCAATTAAATATGCTCCAAGAAAATTGTATCAAGC